>PVIR01026837.1:0-23497 GCA_004026965.1 Petromus typicus | reverse complement strand
CAGCACCATTTGTTAAAGAGGCTATCTTTCCTCCATTGAGGATTTTTGGCTCCTTTGTCAAAGATGAGGTGGCTCAGTGTATCTGGCATAGTTTCTGGATCTTCTAGTCTACTCCATTGATCCTCGGGTCTGTTACTTTGCCAGTACCACGCAGTTTTTATCACAGTGGCTTTATAGTATAGTTTCAGGTTCGGAGTTGAGATACCCCCCACCATGTCCCTGTTGCTTAGAATTACTTTGGCTATTCTAGGTATTTTGTGGTTCCAGATGAAAGTTTGGATTTTTTTCTCTAGATCTGTGAAATATGCTGTTGGGATTTCAATCGGGATTGCATTGCATGTGTAGAGTAGTTTTGGGAGTATAACCAAAAAAAAATCCATTCTTAACAAAAGAGAGAATGTAGACTCCAAAATGGAAAAGACTCTCCTTAACTTTTAGGTCTATAACAAAAGATGCATCATTCATGTTATCAGAGATGAGAGGAGGAAGAAAAGAGGGATAAGGCTGAAAGAACAGACTTTTTTCAAGTATTGATTAATTATCAATAATGATTGACTATCATTTAGTGTGCTGCAAAACACACAAGGTTCAGTACAGCTTCACTGTAAGAATAATCACAAGCCAGGAATGGACATTTTTCAGTATGATAAAAGTCATGAAGAAAAAAACATTAAAGTTTCAAATAATCATTTCTCAGAATAACTGAACATTTGACACCTGATGTCAGGAATAAGATAATAGCAGCTAGTATCGTGACTTCCATTAAAAATTTTCCTGAAGGCCAGGGATTTAGCTCAGTGGTTCCAGCCCCTGTCTTGCAAGCGCAAGGGCCAGAAATTGATCCCCAGTAGCCACATACAATGCTGGGTGTGGAGACTCACGCCCCAGAAGCAACCAGTACCACATACCACAGTGCCGGGCGTGGTGGCTCACGCCTGTCATCTCAGCACTGGGGAGGCAGAGGCAGGAGGATTGCTGTGATGTGAATTGGAGGCTGAGCACAGGGCCAGCCTGAACTACAAAGTGAGACCCTGTCTCAAACAAAACAAAACAAAACAAAACAAAACAACTACAATTTTCCTGAGAATTAAAGCTTTTATAGTTAAGTAATAAAATAAAATAAAATTAAAAGCATCTATTTTGGAAATCAATGAGAAAAAATATATTTATCCCATAATTGTGTAATCATGTGCATAGAAACAATAGAGAATACTCTAAAAATATTAGAATAAAACAAACTAAAAATATTTGGTTAATGCGAAGTAAACATACCAGAAGATAAATCTGTGAACTTATAGTCAATAGCCTGAAAATGAAATTAAGAAAAATATCACAATAATATAAAAAATACGGTGTTTACAAAGCTATTTACAAGAAACTGCAAAATATGCATTCTGAAAACTAGAAAACATTGAAAGTAATTTTAGATGCAAAAGAAATCCATAGATACTCTCTGTTCAAAACTTAGAGGGTAAAATATTACTAAAATGGCAATACTTCTCTATTTTTCTACAGAGTTCATCTTATAGTATTAGAAACCTATAAGACCTTCATATTAATTTTCATATGAAAAATTAAGAGGACTGGAAAAGCTAAAAGTATGTTAAGAAAGGGCTGGGAGTTTAATTCAGTGGTTCTGGTGCCTGCTTTGGAAGTGTAAGGTCCCAGGTTTGATCACTAGTAACCACATACAATATGCCCACCAGCAATCAGTACCACATATTGCAATGTCTGGTATAGGTGTGGTGGCTCACACCTATAATCCCAGCACTTGGGAGGCAGAGACAGGAGGACAGCTAAATTCAAGGCTGAGTGCAGGACCACTCTGCACTAAAACGGGAGACCCTGTCTCAACATCTGAAAAAAATACGTATATAAATTAATATTTAGTATAATGTATTGTGTATTTGTTTAATATAATTCATTTTATTTTAATTAATATATTAATACATTATAATATATATTAAGAAGGATAATGTTGACAGCCTCAATCTTTTGATTTTAGAGGTTATTTCAGTAACAAACATGCACTAACAAATGGATAGTGATATAAAATTATATATATATAAAGTTGAATATTAGAAATAAACTCATTAATTTTATTTTAAAAAATTTATAATTATAGCAAAATATATCTAAAAACTTTATTGTCTTATTTTGATGGTATGCAGCTATCATCACCTTAAATCTTTAAAATATTTGTTACCTTCCAAATCAAAACCCTGAAGCTAATAAGTGCTAAATCCCCACATCTCCCTTCCCCCAGCACCCAGCACCACCATTTAACATGTTCTGTTTTGAAATTCAACCATTCTAGCCTATTTTAAAAATTTGAACCCACATGTGTTTGCGTTTTTGTGAACGGTTTCTTTCACATAGTTTTCATGTCCACAACGTTTATTAATATCATATCATGTGTTCAAATATCTGGAGATTTCAGGCTGGATACTATTCCATATATATATACAATTGAATAATATTCCGTTAAAACCTATTAATGAATGATACTCCACTGAAGAGAAGCCAGAATCCCACGTACCATTCTGGAACTGGAGATCAGGTCCTCATCACACACAAAAAATGTGGATGACTTCTTGAACTTTGCAGCCTCCAGAATTGTGAAAGACATTTCTCCCCTTTATAAAGTTCTAGGTCTGTGGTAGTCTACATTAGCAGAAAAGTTAGACAAAGATAAATGCACATTTACTTTTCTTTCTTCTCTTAAATAATTGCAATATAAATTTTATGAAATCAAATGACTATAGATGTGTTGTTTGGTCTGTAACACAATGAAAGGCAGTGAGCACGATAATAGTGCTGACAGTGTGAGTAGGCAACAGCACAGTGGTATCACGGTAGCTCAATTGTGCCAGATAACTTCAGCCCTCAGAAGCACGTCAGAGAATCATAAATGTCAAATAAGAGCGCACATAAGCAACCAGTGCAAATACATACGTGGGCTCTTCTTTAAGAGAATTTATTTTATTAAGGAAAAATTATAACAACATATTATTGGCTTAGTAACATATATAGGTTAAATAGATGTGCATATATATGTATATCTTATGAAATGATATTTTATAATTCTGAAGAAAGATGTATAAGTGAAGTAAGGGACAAAAATAGCATGAGATATCCAGAAAAACAAATGTTAAATGTCAGACATAAGTCCAACAATGTAAGAATAACTTTAATTATGAGTGGATTAAAAGGCAATCAGGAAGAAGAAGGATTATTAGATTGAAGAAAAGTAATGAAATTCAACCCTCTGTTATATTGTAAATGTTTAATACTGAAAGAATAGATTTATTAATGTAACATATAAACACAATAGAATACTATTTAATTAAAAATTAGGATATGGAGTATTACTCTGCCATAAAAAATGATAAATTTGAATCATTTCTACTTAAATGGACATACCTTGAGGATATCCTCATAAGTGAAATAAATAGGGCACAGATAGGTACATATCGCATCTTTTCTCTGGTATGAGAAAATAAAGATGTAAATGAGTCCTAGCACTGTATGTTATATATTGTGAAATAGAAAATGCTCAATGTAAAATAGGGTAAAGGGGGAAAATGTTGATATTGTAACAAAAAAGTAAGGAAACAAATTTTATGTATATGGGGGGGTGGTAGGGTGGGTAGGGCTATAGGAAAAAATGAGAATTAAGTTGTGTCTTACACTGGTACAAATCCCCATTATGGAGTGCAATCATGATGCGTGTATGTAATGTACCAATAAAGATAAAAAAATTTAGGATATTGTATCATTAACATTGAGTCTAGAAGACAACATGCTAAATAAAATAAGTCAATTATAGGAGATAAACTTTAAACATTAACCATACAAATATATTGAAAATGAAAGGAAAAATAAGATATATTGTACCAAGAACAGTTACAAGAGAGATATAATGCTTTGCCAAGGCCAGGAAATATATTTTAAGACAAGAAACGTCAAGAATGACAAAGCTACTATTATGATGATAAACATTCAGTCCATCAAAAAGTTATAATAATTGTAAGCATAAACGCTCGTATGGGAGGGGAAAAAAAGATTCAAGTAGTATGAAAACAAAACAAAAACAAACAAACAAACCAGACAGACCTGAGTAAGAAACAGGCAATGCAGTGATAAGAGTCAGGGGGGTTAATGCTGAGTTTTTAAATACAACTGTAAAGAAGAGCAAAATAAAAACACAAGACAGAGCAGCATAAATGGAAATAAGTTGAATTCCTCCTTTAACAACAGCAAGGCTTACATTCTTCTCAGGTGCATCATATTCTCCACGAAAAACAAATAGCTTATTATTAAAAAAAAATCTCAAAAATTTTAAATGAATTAAGTCATAAAAAGTATGTCCTTTGATAGCAGGGGATTGAAATTGGAAATTGCAAATGAAAATATTTTAAAGGTTGATACATATGTGGGCATTACATAACACATGATTATATCATTAAATGATTAAAAACTGAAGAATTAGCAAGGATTTTGAAATGAATGTTGTTCACGTGAGATAGGACCAAGAAGATGCGGTGTTCTATTGCGCAGTGTGGTTAACATGAGTAGCAAAATTATACATTCTAAAAATTTTGAAGAAAGGAGGAAAGCCACATCTCAAAACTCACATTACGCAACCACAGTAGTGGTGAGGATATATAACACAAACAAACAAACAAACAAACAAACAAAACCCTGCGTTTAAGGAGAAAAGTCTCAAATAAAATGCAATTCTTCTATGTTAAATCAAACTGAAACTAAAATCAAAACAAAGAAGAACAAATTAGGATTATCAGAATATTTACAAAACAAATTATAAGTATACCATAGTGAAATTACTGAAACTGAAAGATGATTTTTTTTGAAAATTCAAGAATATTGACAGAATGCTAATGTCAACTAGATTTACTCCCCCCATGAAAAATGTTAAACATAAATATAAGTAGGATACTATAAAGCATATATAAATAAAATGAATTATAAAGTAATTCTGTGAAAAACGTATGTGAATAAATTAAGTAACATAAAATTGACAGATTCCAAAAATATTTTAAGACTTAAAGTGAATCAAGACAAAATTAAAATTAAAAGCCCTTATATCAAAGAGACAAAATTAGTAATCCTAAATTCCCAAGAAAGAAAAATGCATGCCTGGAGGTGTCACTTTTTAACCCTCCAAATTTTGAAAAAAATACAAACACATCTGCCAAAAATATTCTCCTAATAAAGGGAGGAATTTTTAAAATTCATTTTACAATGTCAGTAAAGCCATGATACCGAAATTGGAGAAAGATATCACACAACAAAAGAGAACTACTAGTTCCATTACTATTGACAGTAGAAGTAGAAAGCTAATTCTGTTATATTAAACATAAAAGTTCTCAGGAATATGCAAGAAAATTATATCTAACAACACATTAAAATTGACTGCATTCAATTATCAACTGAAATTTACATCATAGATTTGTTGATTTTACCTATAAAAATCAATTATTATAATAGGTCACATCAATACAAGGTTTAAAAGCCACATGCTCATCTCAGTGGCTCAGAGTGTCCTTTGCTAAAATTGAAAGTGCTTTAATCAGGAAGATATCCCCAAAACAAGGAAACAAAAACAAATTCTTCAACTTTCTAAAGGGTAGCTCAGAAAACTCCATGAATATTATCCTATAATATTGTGAACACTGACTGCTTTCCTTCTAAGATGAGAAACAGGACAAAGATATTCACTTAGATAAAGAAAAGAAGGAAGAAAAATTAATCCATATTTGAAATGATAAATGAAATCTTCTTTATTTGAAAATGATGTGAATGTGTATGCAGGTGGGTAGGGCTACGGGAAAAAATGAGAATTAAGTTGTGTCATATACTGGTACAAATCCCCATTATGGAGTGCAATCATGATGCATATATGTAATGTACCAATAAAGATTTCAGTAAAAAAAAGAGAATCTGTTCAAATTATTAGAACCTAAGTTGAACAAGGTTGTAGGATATATGATTAGTATTAAAAATTGAAAGTATTTCTATCCATTACTAATAATTAAACAAAAGTAAAGCTAAGATTATAATTTCATTTTTGGAATCATAAGAATAAAACAGTGGTGCCTCAGTTCACAAACTCATTCTTTATGAATCCCTAGGGAAATTGCAAACATATTCTCATGAAAAATATGTATATGGTAGTGGCCACAGCAGCACTAATTATAATAGCCAAAGTCTGGAAATGATAAAAAAATAATAATGTTCATCAGGGCCAGTGATGTGGTTGAGTGGAGCCACGCCTTCCTGGCAAGTTCAAGGTCCTGAGTTCTATCCCCCATACCAAAAAAAGAAAAAAAAATCAGTAAAATACAAAACTAACATATAGTACAACCATAAAGTGAATTATTATTCAACTGTGAAGAGGAATGCAGTGCGTTTATATTCTACATTGTGGATGAAACGTGTATTATTTTATGTGAAGGAAGCTACACATAAAAGACCATATTCTCACTGGCTCAAATGTGTATGTTGTGCAATTATGTAGACAGGAAGTGGATTAGGCACAGTTAGAGTTCCTGGGAATGTTGGAATAGAGAACGTGTATTGAAGGAGAAACTCAAGTTTGGTTGAGTCGAGTATGCCACATGTATGTCTTCCAGCAAGCTAGGAAACACCCAAGGCGTTTGAGCACACTCACTCCTGTGTGTAGAAACTTGCCTAGAGCTGCTTGGGGGCTTCCTGTTCCTCCTCTAGTTGTAACTCCTTTGCTTGGCCAAGAGCTAATTATAAAAGGTAAAAAACTTGTGCCCCACCAATCAGCTACAGTTCTTTGCTCTGTGACTCTGTGCATTCACCCTCCTGGTCCAGTACGTCGAAGATGACTACAGCATATGGGTTTTTTTCCTAGATAATGGCACCATGTTTGAAGAGCAACAAAGAAGCCCAAGGTCGTGGTATATACTCGTACTCCCAGTACCAAGGGAGACTGTGGAAAGCGAATCCCAAGTTTGGAAAGCGAATCCCAAGTTTGAATGCTGCCTAAGCAGTTTAGTATGACTTTGTCTCAAACTAAATTAATTATTGCTAAATAAATAAATAAATAAATAAAAAAGACCTGAACTCATTGGCAGAACATCTCTGGGTTTGCTCCTCAGAACCATCTGAAAAAGCAATGACAAATGGGAATCTTTGCAGGATGTGAGTCCATTATGACAAAACATATCAAAATGTTAAAGAAGGAGTAGTTGAGAGAACTGAACATATTTAGCTCTGAGCAGAAACAGGAGAATATAAGAGCCAACACCAAATATTTAGAAGACTGTAACATAGAGAAGGGACTATAGTTTTTGCATGTTGTTTCTGCAAAAAGATCTAAAATAAGCAGAAGTTTTGTAGTATTTCTTGGGTCAGTTTAAAGGGAGAATTTCTGATTACTAATGTTGTTTAATAACAGTGTTTCATATGTGTCATCGTGAGTTTCATTTCTGTGGAAGTTTCAAGGAGAATTGTAAGCTTACCACTCATTGATGTTGGAGAGTGCTTTGTTTCACTGGGTAGGAGATATTTAAAAGATAGAAAGCAATGTTTCTCAAACTTTGAAATAAATGTTATATGGAGGAACCCTCAGTAGTGAGGCTCATTTAACTTTGTATCTTCTTAATAGCCTACATTTTTCTGATATAAATGTTTTCCAACCCCACCTCAAGAAATATGACTGAATTCATTGTCAAATAGTATCAAGTAGAATTTAATGCTTCTTCTGAAGTGAAAAGAGGAAATTAGTTTGCTTAGAGAAATTAAAACTTCTGGTAGTGGATGTTTTCTCTTAAAGAAAAATGTCTTTAAAAACTCATTAATGAAAAAAGGAAACAAAGATTATGTATATAGGGGTGGGGGTTGCAGGGGGTTCAAAAGGAAAAAAATGAGAATCAAGTCATGTCATATTCTGCTACAAACTCTGTGTTGAATGTGATGATGTGTATTTATAATGTACCAATAAAGAATACAAAAAATTCATCTAAGTGGGGTGTCATGCTGCAGGACTATAATCACAGTACTCAGGGCTCAAAAGGCTGTGTAGGAGGATTGCTGAGAATTCCAGGCCAACCTGGGCTACAGAGTAAATTCAAGGTTAGGCTGAATTACACAGAAAGACCCTATCCCCAAAACCAATCAACCAACCAAAAACAGGTAGACAACAATTTATCTACTAATTGTCTAACCAATGAAGAATAGCATAAATCTGTGAAAAAAAGTTGCT
Organism: Petromus typicus; assembly: GCA_004026965.1. Lineage (NCBI taxonomy): Eukaryota > Metazoa > Chordata > Mammalia > Rodentia > Petromuridae > Petromus > Petromus typicus. The sequence continues at coordinate 15,240 of PVIR01026837.1, read as the reverse complement.
CACTTATCATTAAAAGTTAGACAAGTATATATAACTTTATGAGCATGCAGAATCTAACGACAATCATTCCTGTTTTGGGGGAACAGGTCAGCTTTAATTGGAAATATAGTAACTATGACATTTAATATTTTGAAAATTTTCATTTTTAAAAATTTCTAACATATCCTAAAGATATTTTTTAAAGGCACTTGGTATCTCACTGGTATTTATTTTTTAAAATTCTTATAGAACAAATAACTAGTATCCTTTTGGTTTCCCCCCCCATATATTTGTAATAGAAAAACAACTAAGGGACTGGAAATGACACTTGTATATTAATGTATTATTTGTCTTTTTGCTGTTTAGAAAATTAATTCTTTTTATTCAAATCTTTATTGGTACATTATAAATACACATCATCATTCAACATTGAGAGTTTGTACCAGAGTATGACATGACTTGATTCTCATTTTTCCCCTTCTCCCACTGACCCTGCAATTACCACCCCTATATACATAAGCTTTGTTTCCTTTTGTAATTACTATCACATTCTTTGTTCCCTTGTCATTTACCCCTACGCCTTCTTTCCTTTTAAATATTTTCCATTTCACAATATCAACTATATATACTAGAATTCATTTACATCTTCCTTTTCTCATACCAGAGAAAAGATACGATATTTACACATCTGTGACCTATTTATCTCACTTATGAGGATGTCCTGAAGCTATATCCATTAATTCTTTATAGTGCCCTCTATGTACTTTCTCACCATCACACAGTTCAAATAAAAGAAAAAAAGAATTTATCTGTGTATGTGAAAATGCAATTTATTAACATCTTGGAAAAGAAATAATCTAAAATGAACTTTGCTTTGTCTTTCTGCACTTGTAACAGTCTTTTAGTCTGTAATTGTTTGTTTGTTTGAGATAAGGTCTCACTTTGTAGTTCAGGCTGGCCCTGAGCTCAGCCTCCAACTCCCATCACAGCAATCCTCCTGCTTCTGCCTCCCGAGTGCTGGGATTACAGGCGTGAGCCACCACGCCCGGCACTGTGGTATGTGGTACTGGTTGCTGCTGGGGTGAGTCTCCACGTCCAGTATTGTATGTGGTTACCAGGGATCACACCTAGGTCCTTGCGCTTTCAAAACAGGCGCCGGAACCACTGAGTCAAATCCCTGGCCCTGTAATACTTTTTAATTAAATACAAATTTAAAGCATTTATCAAGAGTCTCCTCTACTTCTAAACGGACTCCACCTTTCCAGTATTCCTGAAACCAGTTATTTTTTCTATGTCTATGTTTTCTCCCAACTCTCTGAGTTGTTATAAGTGCTGCCTTTGGTGGCTGTCAATGTGATAAATGCACGCATCAGTGATTTCTAGCGTCATTACCCCCAAAGGACTGACTAATCAAGGGAAAGAAATTTTGACTCTGTAGTAACCCAATGGAATAAAGAATTTCAACTAAGCATATTTTCTTGACTCTTGAGAACACACAATTTATTAATATACCTCCACTGGTTACCATCTGGGTTGGTCTAAAAGTCAAATCTTCTTATGTCAGTACCCTCTCTTGGGCACATGTCCTGCCTTGTGACTCAAACCCACTTTGGCATCTGTTTCATTGGATCCTATTTGTGATTATAAGAAGGTACCATGGACTGTCTCAAATCCTAAATACTTACTGCATTTCTTTTGCTCCCTTACTCCATGAGAAATGTCTTCCCCAAGAGTATAGAAGGGAATATTGGACGCCAAGCCCGTAACAATTGTATGATCTTTTATCAAATTGGTTTTGGGCCACTGAATTAATATAGCACCTGAAGCCAGACACTACTGTCAGAGTCATCAACAGTCCAAAAAAGGATGCATCTATCCCCAGAGTAGAGGAACAGTCACAGGAGAAAATTCTTACTCAAGAGAGTGAAATAGAATGTGTCATTTTTCTGGATGATCTTTTATAGGGTGATCAAGAGGCTTTCATTTAGTGAACACATTTGCTCATTCAGTTTTGGAGAGTCGCCCTTCATTTATTCTTTCCCTTTGGAAGTACTTTCGAGTGCAAATTACTGCTATCAGAAGCCTTGAACTGAGAGGCTATTATTCTCCTTGCTCAGATTAAATTAATTTTGAACAGTTTAATGCAGCATGTCCGAGCTGCAAGTCCAAGTGGTGTCAAATCTATTTCTCTGCTTTTTTAAGCTACACCTTCAAGGGCAGCGTGATTCATGGTGAATGTGTTCTTCTAATGTCTTGCTAAGCATTATTATTTTCTTTCATTTGCAAGTCATGAGGCTACAAATGTTAACCATTCTCCTCCTAACATTGTAGAAAGAATGCATAATTTAAGCCGGACTGATTTTCCAAAAGGGTGCTTATTACATTTACTTGTTCTACAAATGAAATAAAGGAAAAATACTCTGTATCAAAGCAAGAAGTTTAAAAAGCTAATGAAACATTAGAAAGACAACTGCTTTGAGAAGGACTGCAACATCATCACTGTTGTGTTAAGTAGGAATTATCTTGATCTTGGGCTATGTAATAAAATAAAGGGGTTTTAATGACTGTCTGTATAATTCTGTTTGTGTTTTGCAGAGTTGAAGGAAAAAAATTTTTAAAAGGGTATAAATCTTCTTATCTTCCCTCTTCCAGTTCAGGCAACCTGCTGTCTCTCCAGTATTCACTCTATCCAATGTGTCATTGAAATGTTGTGATGAAGTTTTCTTTGTGTTCTTGTAGATCAAAGAGTCAGAAGAATGCCGATTGATTATGAGCAGAGTAGAAAATGTACATTTAAGCAGTTAGAAGTTTCAGAAACCTATCAACCTTGTGTCTGTGTAAAGCGTTTAAATGTACAGCTCTGGACAGTCTTTTCTACAGTTCTAATCACCAGTTGTATAGATTAAGCAAATTAATGTTTTTAAAGGTCTTAGATGAAGACTGATGAAAATACTATATTGCAATCTTCTCTCAAAGTATAAGACAGGCAAAGATTAAGGATACTGTCCTCTTAAATGCTGGTTAAGGACTTTGTTCTTATAATTTTACTTTCTTTTTTAACAAAGAAAATAGGCTGACATTAACTTTTAGACTTAATAAAAATTTTTTAAAAATTACAGTCCACAGGATAAGCATAATGCCAGTAATAATGGTATGACAATTCTGCTAAGAATATTTAAGCTCATTATCTTTAGTATCAGAACACAAGAATCTATAATCTAAATAGTTATTACCTGATATTCCTGCACCATGTCTGAAAAAAGACAATATATTGTTTAACAATATTCAGAGAAAGAAAAAATAAAAGGGATGGATTGGAGGATGAGAAGAGTAACTAGAGATTCTATTATATTAAAACAGAGCACAAAGAAGAAATTACAACCAAATCTGTAAGACGCATGAGAAAAGAATAACACCATATAAAATGATTTGTTCACTAGATTCACTTAGATTCCTTTGAAGTTTGAAGACAATAGCACTTAGCATAGTGTAAATAATTATGTTGCTGTTTCAATTTCCCCATTTCTTAACTGCACTGTCTTGAAAAATCCAAATGATGAGTACTTACATCTGTTTTCTTACTTCCAAATACTACTAATTATAATAAGATTCACCTCATACATTTGTTTAGGGCACTAAATGATTTAACGTAGCTGGGATATATAAGTTTTTCCAATATAGACGTAATGTTCTTGTAATTATTAGCTGTTATTATTGTTTTTACAAAGTAAGTCTAGGTTCTAAGTAGTAGTCACCATATAGAAGTTTATCCTATAAGGTGGTAGAGAACAAAATTCTGAGTGTTTCCCACAAAAGTTAACAATGAAATCTTCATTATTAAACTGAAAGAAGTATTCATAAGTCCCTGAACTCTGACATTGATAGTGAAAGTAATGAAATTTTCTTTAGTGTGTGTGTAGTTTCCCTAGAAATTGTTGTAGTTTGTTGGAAGTTGCTTGTGGTACAATGCAAATTGAATTTTATTAGATTTCTGCAGGCCTCAATTCTTTTTGTTGACTTTAGCATTTACAAGTTCAAACACTGAGAAATTTTTACAAGTTTGTAGCTCCTCAGTTGCAAAATGAAAATAAATGTACCTTTTTCTTTCTCAGTATATTGATATGAAGTTTTAATCAGATAATAAAAGGGATGTGTGAGTGATGTTCTCTAGAAATATGAGCATTATTATTATTTTTTTTCTGTCCTGGCATCTCAGAGACAGTGACCCTCTGAGTGACAGAACATTTATCTCTTATCTAGCTAACACAATTAAGTACTTTGAAGGCCTTTTATTACTGTACTTTTTTGAAGAACTTGACCTTGCTCAACATTAACTTCTCAGAATTTGCCTCTAACTCATTCTCCAGATGTAGTTTTGATCAATTTCCCTTGTACCATGTAATATCACTTCCCTTGATCTGTCATTCCATCACTCCATTTTTCTACCCATTCCTTAAATATTTTAGTATTTTTTGCTCATTTTACATTTTGTCCATAGATAAACCGTAGGAAAACCATTTCTATATATATGCATTGGTCAAGTTTCCCCAGAGAAACAGCACTGATAATGTATCTTTATTGTATGGAATTAGATCATGTGATTATGGAGAGAAGCAATTAGAACTTTTCAGTTAGGCCAGAGAAATTATGAGCCAACACCTTAGTTCCAGTTTCAAGTCTATCTGTTACTGAAGGAGGAAGAAACACTCTTTCAAATAAAATCTAAAGACAATCGAATGATGGGCCGGAGATTTAACTCAGTGGTTCTGGCTCCTGTCTTCAAGTGCAAGGGCCTGGGTTCGATGCGGTAACCACATACTGTACTGTGCGTGGAGACTCACCCCAGCAGCAACCAGTACCACATACCACAGTGCCGGGTGTGGTGGCTCACGCCTGTCATCCCAGCACTCGAGAGGCAGAAGCAGGAGGATTGCTGTGATGTGAGTTGGAGGCTGAGCTCAGGGCCAGCCTGAACCACAAAGCAAGATCCTGTCTCAAAAAAACTAAAAAAAAAAAAAGAAAAAAAAGACAATCGACTGATGAATGTTCTCACTTGGTAGAGGCTGGACTTTGTGTTCTATTTAAATCTTCAAGTGAATGAATGAGGCTCATCGAATCTGCTTTACTAAATGTCACTGATTGTAATGTTCAATTCTTTGATAAACATGCTCATGTAAAATATTTACCAATAACTTCTAAAATAACATTTGACAAAATCTTGACATTCTTGCTCAGTTAAACTGATATATAAACTTAGCTACAAAGAGCAAAATAATATACAGATTAAAGGAAATAGGATTATGTTCTTCACATGGGAAGGGAAATAAGAGATGGGGGCGGAGAAGGAAGGAGAGCAAGAGAGATTTTTAAAAGAGAGTTGAAGGCAAATGGAAGTAGAGGTTTTGTAAATGAGAAAGGAAAGCATTGGAGATAGGAAGGAGGGATAGGAGGGGGAGGGAACAAAGAAAATAAGAATTGAGATGTAGTGTGTACCAGGACAAACTTCCTGATAAGTGTAATTATTATGTCCCACAGAAGGGTAGTCATGTAAAGGACTAAAAAATGAACCATCTCATGCTATAACGATATGATTCTTGAACTGTTAGCTATAGGATGGATCCTTTTTAATGTGGGTCTTACATTTCTATTTCAATCTTCACATATGTATTGAAATATCTTTGAGTACACTGAGGCATAAATGTCCTTCGAGTGATCTCAATTTCTCCCCTCACCACTCGCCGAATCCCCCTCAGGCCCCTATACCTTTTTTCGGTATATTCATTCTCAAGTAATAACTTAGATCTTTGATTCATTATTTGCTTTCCTTAGCTCTTACCTAAAATATAATTACTCATCTAGTGTCGTAGATTTTAGCTCCCAAGTTATTCTGAACCTGTCTCTTCCTCTCCAGTTTTTGATCATTTAGTCAGTTCAAGCTCTCCACATCTGAGTTATCTCTGCTACCTAAAAGTTTGGCATTGTTTCTACCATTCATTCTCTGTGATGTTTACTCTCATTCTCAAAATATATTTTATCATATTATTATTTCTTTGCATAAACATGTTTGGCCACTTTTAATTTTAATAAAAGTTATAAAATTTAACAATCTACCTGAAGGTTTCATGTTATACATTTAAAGCCAATGCTTTGAAAATGATTACACCTTTACCCTCATTCCCAAGATCCATCTCTAGTGACAATATTAGTTGTAGCATTGGTCCTTTAGCCTAACACCACTCAATCCAGAGGAAGAGTCTGCTTTTCTCAACGCCTTGCCTTGTCCAATAAATCCTCAACCAAAACCCAAATTCTTTCTACTGCCTTTAACTAAAGACACTCCAATGAGGAAGACATCTTGTTCAGTTTCACATATGTGGTGTTCCTCGGTTGAAGAGAGTTGGCAACAGAGTACACCTGTTACAGAGGCCATGTGTAAAACATTTATTTTCCTTGAAATATATTTGGAAGTATATAATATATGATGAATCCTTTTGTGAAATGAGCAGTCACTGATTGAGTGACTGGATTTATAAACTTGTATTTCTGTTTACCATGTTTATTAATATTGAGGCTACACCAGTATTTGATACCCAGTTCAATAAAAGAATGACAATAGCCATCTGAAAAGCTTTCTCATTTTCTTACAGACTTGTAATGATTTTTCCTCATATGTGGAGAACAGAAAGTCTTATGAAATAGCCATATGTGTTACTTTCCCCTAAAAACAACAAATCAAATATAATAGAAATGCACTTGTAAGGCAGGTGCTGGAACCACTGAGCTAAATCCCTGGCCCCTAGATATAGATATTCTTGATGAAAATATTTTCAAATGTACCTAACCCACAAGCAATATACTTAAGACCCATGATAGTAAAACTTGCTCATTCTGGCAAAGAAATGCAAATTTGAGTGTATCAAATTGGTCCTCTAATCCTTGTTTCAATGGTCTATTTGAGTGGAAATCAGATTAGAAGGTGGGGAATATAGCTAAGTGGCTCCTGCACCTGTCTTGCAAGAGCAAGGGTTTAGGTTCTATCCCTGGTAACCACATACAACAATACTGGGCATGGAGACTCATGTCCACCAGCAATCAGTACCACATAACACAGTGCTGGGCATGGTGTCTCACACCTGTAATCTCAGCACGCGGGAGGCAGAGGCAGGAGGATTGCTGTGAGTTCAAGGCTGAGCTCAGGGCCGGCTTCAACTACAAAAAGTGAGACGCTATTTCAAAATAAAATTTAAAAAAAAGATAAAGAAATCAGATTATACTATCATCAAATAACAGACCTTTACAGTTGTGTATAGTTTCACATTTAAAGAAATTTGTGATAAAAACTCATAATGTAAGACCGAGCATATGAACCATTTTCAATGTACAATTTAGTAGCATCAAATACATTTACATTATTGTGCAACAAATTCCTGGGACTTTTTAATATTGCAGACTGCAACTTTGAACTAATTAAACAATTGTCTCCTTTCCCATTCTTCGCAACATTCTAATGTTTAAATCATTCTACTTTGTGTCTCTATTAATTTTATGTTATATATCTTATGTATTTACATTTGTTCAGATTTTTATTTTATTTGCCCATGTTTTCAGTACAGAATGATTACGCTAATGTGGGAAGCTGACACATGTATGTTAAACATCTTAATTATAAATTATTTGAAATTTAAGACTGGCATGTTACTTTGCATATTGTTCTCAAAATCCCTTTATGTTTTAGAGTACGTTAGAATCTCCTTATGTTTAATATTGAAGAATGCTCATTGTGTGTATAGATCATACTTTATCGATTCATCTATCAATGGAGAGTTTGGTTATTATCTCTCTTTAGTATTAGGACTAACGATAGTATAAACATGGGTGTGCAACTCTTTCTTTGAGGTACTGCTTTCAAAACCATAGGAAATATACACTGAATAGGAATTACTGGGTCATATGATAGTTTTATTTCCGGAATTTTGAAATAGACATAGTTTTGAGTGCCAAGAGAGTGAAATCGTCAAATATAAAAGGCAACTCTTACAATATTTGAGGATATGAGCCACAAAACGTTCTTGGAGTTACAGCTTGTATAATTGCAAACACTGTTCTGGTGGAAAAGAATTAAATCTGGTACACAAAACTGATTATGGTAATTAAAGACATAGACAATTGTCTTAAGTTACTTAAACTGTGGCTGGAAAACCTAACTCAACATCCAGAACCTAAAAGAGAATATGTTTATTTTGCTTTACAGTTTCTAGATGTTTCAGTCCATAGTCAACTGGTTGCAAGTGAGAATATCATGGCATAGCCATATGGTGAAAGAAAAGCTGCTCCTGGCCTGAGAGCAGGGTAGCAGAGACAGAAATGTGGATCTGGAGGTGTGGGGAAACTTGCAGGCAACACTGAAGTGCTCTAACCAGACCGCATTACCTATCTGCAAACAAGTTATAAACCGCAGAATCCAGTCATCTTCCCAACACGCTGCCTTTCTACATGAAACTTTGAGGGAGCCATCTAGATATAAACCATAACATTTTGTACTTGATCCTCCAGAAGACTAATGTATATCTTTTCATACAAAATATATTTTATACTATGTTTAAGACTTGCCAAAGTCCTTGCAGTTTCAGCCCTGGTGAAAAGTCCAAGTCCGATGTCTGCTCTGAGATTTAATGGAGACTCTTAGCGTCAGCTCCTGTAAAAATTAAAAAGCAAACCATTAAATACTGGTGGCAAAAGAGGCACAAGCTAAATGTTCTCACTCCAACAAGGAGAAATAGAGGGAGAAGTTGAGAAGAGTGAGACCAAAGCAAGCCTGGAACCTAGCAGGACAGACACGAAATCCTACAGATCAATGTCCTTCACAAAGGGCAAGTTGTGGTAAGATGTGAAGACCAAACGGCATGGCTGGCCCCATCCCTGACACTCTGAGTGACTCTACTATTTCTGGCCTCTCTCATGGATGGATTTTGCTTTCTTCTTGTAGATTTCCTCAGACATTACAGTTTCTTGGCTTTTCCAGCATTCTGGAGTTTCCATTGCACTTTTGTCTTCGCGCTCACTGCTTAAAGCACTGCCTTCTGAAGGGCTTACGGCCTAGTATATGGGGTCTTTCTGAAATCTGAGTGAAAGCCTTCTTGACCTTACAACTCTTGGATTCTTCATGCCCGTGAACATAGCACCACAGGGATGGTGCCAGCATATACCAGTGGCTCCAATAGTAACAAAGCCTTTTGCATTTATAGCTCAAGAGGTCTCTGAGTACCTGGATGGCTGAAAATGGTGAATCAAAGCCCAGGGACACAGTTCCCTAGGTAGCCATTCTGGAGCACCACACCTCAGAAATCTTCTCAAAAGAAAGTTTTGCAGCTAGGCTCCCTTGTGCCTGTGACTGATGCAGCCTTGCTGACTTTGGTCTCATTTTTTTTTATTGTCATGTTGGGAAGTAGTAGGCTTCCTTTAAGGATAACCATTCAAGCAATCAATCTCTCTTCTTTGCCAACCTTGTGGGAGACAACTGTACAAGACATTCTGACAAACCTGAAAATTTTAAAATTATTTAGTTAGGCTATTTTATCTTAATTCTCAATGAAGACCTGCATAAAAGCCCCACAAAGTACCCAGAACACAGCCTTAATATTAGGCTGCCTTCAAATTCACTCTGCTGTGTTAGTCAACTGCTCTTAATCTCAGTTTCTCACAAAGTCTCAGGATAAACATGTACAAAAATTTTCCTTCAGAGCATACTCATATGGCCAGAAATACAGTTGCCAGTGGAGTCCTTCTCAACTGAAACATCCTGAGCAAATTCTTTTCTGTGTGCTTTTAAAACAGGATTCTGTTCTTCTGAGCTTTGACAAGAATTTTCCACTGAACTCAATACACATAAAGGCTTCTATAATTGGCTTGTCCAAACCTCTCTAATCTCTTCCCAGGAGCTTGCTCAGAAGGGTTCTGAAGCACCTGGTCAAGTAATGTTACAGCAATGTATTGCCTCCGTGGTACCAAATTCCATGTTAGTAATTTTCTTCCTCACTGTGACCCAATAACTGACACATTTTAAGGAGAAAATGTTTATTTTAGATCATAGTTTGTAGAAGTTTCAGTCTGTAGTTGATTGACTCTAAGGCAGGATGGCAAGGTGGTACAGCACAGGGACATAACAGTAAAAAAGGCTAAAATGGTATGGTTGCCTGGAAACAGATAGAGATGGGTTGAGCCAAATGATTGAGAGGACAAAAGTTCCAGGACACATTGCAGTGCTGGGCTTCTTCTATCCAGACACCACCTCCTAAAAACAAACACACTATAAACATATGTAATATACTTGCTTTCCAACATCCTTGACTTTGAACAGTGAGAATTTGGAGGGAGGATATAGAGATATAAATTGTAACACCAATGTATTACAAATCTAGAAAGAAAATATGCTAGAATACTGTATTTAGTCCTTTGGTTTTCTGTGTAGGAAGCACTATTTTTTCTGTATACTTTTGTTTGGATTCCTTTTAATTTTGACTTTTGATTCTAAAGAAATAAAAATTTACTGTTTTTTGATCGCGCTTCCCGCAAAACTTTTCTGTGGAGTGTATTACTGTCTTGATGGGCAACAATGGATGGTGTTATCAGTGATGACAGTGATGTGAGTATGATGTTTTGTGTATGTTGTTACATAAGGTCCTTCCTAGTGATGATAAAATGAAACTTTTTCAACACTTAACTCCGAACTCATTATGTTAAGTGTATTTTATAAAATTATATAAAAGACACATAAAAAGACATGGCAACCACCAGTCTTCATGAAATACCACCTAATTGAAATTTTCTTTGTTTTGGAAACTTGATATTATCGAATTGGCCTTTCTATATTTTTCAGGAATGCAAAATTATATTACTTTGTATAATTTTAATTGTAGTGTGCACATAGATCATAGTTAATAAATGAATTAATGAACAGATGAATACTTAATTATTACTATAGAATATTATTTCCAAGAGTGAAACCACAGAGTAAATTTGTTCTTCAGAATGAACAGAAGAAACAGTTTCTCCAAATAAGGAACATGGAGTTTTTTTTTTTTTTAAATTGAAATCTTTATTGGTACTTACATATACACATCATGATTGCACTCCATAATGGGGCTTTGTACCAGTATAAGACACAACTTAATTCTCATTTTTTCCATAGCCCTACCCACCCTACCACCCCCCCATATACATAAAATTTGTTTCCTTTCTTTTTTGTTATAATCTCATTATTTTTCCTCCTTCACCCTATTTCACTTTGATTATTTTCTATTTCACAATATATATCATACAATTTTAGACCTCATTTACAGCTTTATTTTCTCATACCCGAGGAAAGATGCAACATTTACCTATCTGTGCCCTATTTATTTCACTTATGAGGATATCCTCAAGGTATGTCCATTTAAGTAGAAATGATTCAAACTTATCGTTTTTTTATGGCAGAGTAATACTCCATTCTGTATGGAACATGAAGTCTTTGATGGACACATGGAAAGAAAGGAAAATACTGATCAGAGTAGATGGAAAAAGTTATCAAAAGAAAAGACTGTATAAATGATCAGAAATGACTGATAACATTCTGACACTCTGACGCTGAACATAAAATGAATAACACATGCAACAGTGCAAAAGAAAAATTCTCTAACAAACAGAAATCAAAAAAGGGGACAACAGCATTAGTAAAAACTGATCTGCAAAGAAAAATAAGTAATAACATTATTGCTATCTGACAACTGTAATATATTTTGGGCAATAACAGTGCAGCAGAATATTTCTGACACATATTTTCAAAACTATTTGAATTATGCCCAAAGTTAATTTACTTTAATCTGGCACTTGTGGCAATATAAATAATTTAGAATTTAGGATTAATGTAAATAAGGTGAAGATATTTTTTATCTTTTTCTTATTATTTCTTATAACAATAAATTTTATTTATATGCATTTTAAGGAACTTTTACTAATACTCAACTAATTGTCAATATTGTTCTTTGTATACATCCAAACTATATATTATTCAATAAGAATATTCTATTGAATAATATTGCCCCTCTCTGATAACATGCTACTAAAATCAGAAAATTCAGTAATAGTCCAGCGCATATTCAGTTTTAACCAACTATTCGTGTAATGAGCTTGAAAGCTACATATTTAGTTGTGGATCCAATAGAAAAATCTCACTGGAAACTAGCATTCTTGTCTCTTTAGTCTCTTTTAATCTATGTTAATTCCTCAAAATTTCTTTCTATTCTTTACATTAACATTTTTCCAGACCAAAGGCCAGTTAATTTTTATCACATCCTTCAATTTCCATTTGTCTAATGTCTCCAGTAAATGGATTTCAGTAATGAATTTTCACAAAAATGCCTCAAAAGTGATGTTAGAACCAATATCATTCAGAAGTAGATGATATGTGTCTGATCCAGTACCAAAAATGGTGGCTTTCATAAGTTAAAATGATGTCTGTTGTGCACTGATTATTTCCTCCCTGTAAAATTACTGTTTTCATTTATAATTAAAATATGTTTTATTCTAGAAAAAATAGATTTTAACATCTGATTTAGTAGCTTTTCAAGTGCTTATTATTGCTTTGATTAGTCATGGATGCTAAGTGACTTTCAGAAATCCCCAAATTCATTTTGGATAACAAGCACATGTGTTTTTAATACATTCAGATGTATACATACACATAATGTGTATAATTTACATCTGATTAAAAAGCATATACATCCTTCACAGAGTGTTCAAGATACAAAACAATCTATTTAATCAGTAGTCATCTTGTGAAGTCCTATTTTTCTTCTTATATAAGTTAGACACATTTAGATGTTTTTTTCTATCAAGGAATGAACTTGAGACCTTCTGCTTGTGAGACAAGCACCAGAAACACTGAATGAAATCCCTGCCCCTTATGTTTGGATATTTTACTTTTCTCTGGAGACTAGTGATAGTTTGAAAACATAAGGAACAAACCGTGGAAATTTTATAATATAATGAAGAAGCATTATTTCATGCTCATCCATATATTCCATTTTGAAAATATAATTTAAATTGTCTGTATCTTTTTAAGATAACTTTTTGTTTTTATGATTATAATATATATACTCAATGTTGAGAATTGTTAAAATAAAGAAAAGTGAAAAGAGAGAAAAATAATATTTACCAATGACAAATAGTACTAAGACTGTATTCCACTGCTCCTGTTTTATAAATATGTAATGCAATTACATATAGTTATTTTAATGAATTATACTAATGTAAAAACCCAAACACCTTTTCACATCACTATATATATTAGCTAACATTTCATGTAACTATTAAAGGTGTTATATCATTCTTTTGCGTAGATATAGGTACTCTTTAATTTTCAGTAAATACTCCATTATCATGTATTATGCTCATTTAAAGTGCTACTCTTATGCAAGATAACATTTAGAACTATTTATATAATTATACACATCAGTGAATATTTTATCATAAAATATTGGACATTTAGTTGCTCTCTATATTGTGCTCCTAAAGATGTGTATAAAATACATTTTTACTTATAATTGGTAAATAACTGGATAGTGTTACATTATTCTTACCTGGCAAAAAGTTTAAAGTACAGCTTCAATATTTTTATGTTTCTTATCTTATTAGTAAAATTAACTCAATACTTATTTAATAAATGTAATATCACAAACTTTTATATCACTATCTGCCCAAAACTATTATAAATCAGTGTGTGTAGTATGTAAATATAACAGAATTATATCATACAAATTGTATTATTCATGCCATAATTAATTTTGTTGCTAAGGTTTATTTTCTTCTCAGACAGGATAGTGGCCTGTAATTAAGGCTGGGCTTGAACTTATTATGCAGGTCATGCTGGCCTTGAAACTCTGATTCTTCCACTTCAGCCTCTGAGTACTGGGGTTACAAGTATACAGCACCTTATCACATTGATTTTTGTATTATTACATGTTATGATAATAGGTATTTTTGCATTATTTTTGTATTATATATTCTATATCTATGCAAAAGAATATTGTAATCTTCAATAGTTACATTTGTATTACCCATATAGTAATACAACTCCTGTCATAATTACCCAAAATCACATATTTGTTACTTTTTTCCCAAATGAAATAAATGAAACAGACTGTGTCTTGCATGCACATATGGCTACATGCTGAGTGTTATTTCTCTGGTCAAGATTTGTACCTAAGTAGACTCTGCCCTAAAATCACTACTCATGGCAACTCCACTATAAATAATGCTGCCTTGTGAATCTGTTTAACACCTTGTATGAGTCAAGCATTTCTTTTCTTTCTGGGGTTAAACCACGAAGTAATGCCAAGCATAGCACCTAATGATGTAAATCATACAGCCTAACTGAAAAACAGTTATGACAAATATTATACAATAGTGTTAATAATTAAACTCAGTTTTTCATATAAGTTCTGAAACTTGTTTAGAAAAAGATCTATGAGAGCATATAATTGAAACATAATCTGGAATGGGCAATCTGTGAAATTTTCTTTAAGGATAGGAAATTTAAATATCTGTTTATTTATATTTATAATGCATATCTACTTGCTGATTGAAATAGCTTTTTATAAGTAGTAGATGTACAGATATTCTTTGAAATTTTTTGAGGGGGGCCCAGGATTTAGCTCAGTGTTTCCAGCACCTGCCTTGCAAGTGCAAGGCCCTGGGTTCAATCCTTGGTAACCACGTACAACAATGCTGGGCTTGGAGACTCACGCCCAACAGCAATCAGAACCACATACCACAGTGCCGGGCATGGTGGCTCATGCCTGTAATCCCAGCACTTGGAAGGCAGAGGCAGGAGGATTTCTGAGTTTGAGGCTAAATTTAGGTCCAGCCTGAACTACAAAGCGATACCCTGTCTCAAAACAAACAAACAAACAAACAAACAAAACAAACAAACAACAAAAAACCCCTAAAATTTTCTTATATTTTTATAGTCAGAAATAAGTCTATTTTTAAATATGTATTTCATTTCTCTGGTCCAATTGTATATTTATCAAGGTAAAGTAATTTTGCTTTTGATAATCTTATAATTTTTACAAAATAATGTAGCATTTTATCAGTATTTAAATATATCTAGAATATATATAAATGTATTATTTACACAAACAATATATTCTGAATACACACATTCTTTCAAATAATCTATAAACAGAATATCATATTTATTACATGTAAAAATAGAATAATTTT
>PVIR01026836.1:0-23478 GCA_004026965.1 Petromus typicus | reverse complement strand
AGAAGAACCACAGCTTTTTTATCCATTCTCCAATTGATGGACATTTGGGTTGTTTCCAAGATTTAGCAATCACAAACTGAGCTGCTATAAACATAGGTGCACATATGTCACTGTGATATGAATCTTTTAATTTTTGTGTGTATATACCTAGCAGAGCGATGGCTGGGTCTAATGGGGCCTCCAATCCTAGCTTTTTGAGAAATCTCCAAACTGTTCTCCACAGGGGTTGTACGAGTCTACATTCCCACCAACAGTGGAGAAGGGTTCCTTCTTCTCCACATCGTCGCCAACATTTGCTGTTAGCTGAATCTGAAATGGCAGCCATTCTGTGCGGAGTGAGATGAAATCTCAGTGTTGTTTTCATCTGCATCTCTCAAATGACTAATGATGTTGAGCATTTCTTCATATGCTTCTTAGCTGCTCTTATTTCTTCCTCTGAAAAATATCTGTTCATTTCAGATGCCCATTTTTGAATTGGGTCATTAAATTTGGGTGGGCTGATTTTTTTTAGCTCTTTATATATTCTAGATAGTAGCCCTTTGTCTGAGAGGCGGTTGGTAAAGATTTTTTCCCATATTGTTGGTTGCCTTTTCACTTTGCTGGTGGTTTCTTTCGCTGTGCAGAAACCTCTCAATAGGATAAGATCCCATTTATCAATTTCTTCTACTAGTTCTTGTGCCATGGGGGGTTTGTTCATGAAGTCTTTCCCAAATCCAATGTCTTCAAGAGTTTTACCTAACCTGTTTTAGCTCTATTCTTATTTGGAGTTATAAAATTATAAAATTAAAATTGAAATAATGGGTAGATTTCTATCACAATAAATTATAACAGTGCTACACAGAAACAAATTTTCTTTCCTTCTATGTTGAACCTGGAAAAGCTGACAGTATTAAAATAGAATTGCTTCATGAGGAACATGTGTCCAAGAGAACTGGCTTACAAATAAATGGAATTAGAAAAATTATCTTTCTAGTTTATATTCAATAAAGGTCATATATAGTCTAAGGACAAGTTAAAAGCAAACAAAAGGGGACTTTAATAGGACATTGGATTGTTCAATGGGTTGAAATAATATAAAGCAAATCTACTTATACATACAGATTTGATTCATGAAGAAATCAAAGGCAATTTATAAACTAAATATTAGTGCAATAATAGAAAGTCATTTGAATGCTAGATTTCTTTAATGAGAAATATCTAATAAATAATCAGTAGTCAAAAAACACAGAAGCAAGGAAAAGAAAGTAGTCTTGGCAATCAAGTTAATAGGAAGTGTATTTGAAGAAAAAGAAGTTGCCATAACAAAATATGTCCAGAAAATATAAGAAGAAAGAACACTTGAAAACAAATTGAATTTCATCAAATAGGAATTCTCAAAGTGAGGTATTTTGAAATTCTTTTAAAAATCATTGTAGATCTATTGTACTAATTTGAGTCCCATTCTCCAAATAATTAACATATCTAGTTATTTATAAAACTAGGTTTTCATCAAAATAATTCAATCTGGAAATTTAAATAGTGTTATCATAATTTTAAAATTGATGCATGATAACTCCTATTCATGTATTCCATTCTTGATTTTCTCAAAAATCTACTCAAGCAAATCAAAATCTTTCAAAATGACAAAAGAGAGTTTAGGTAAGGAAGTTTAGTAAATGGTAGCACATTCTATTACCTAAAAAGACCACAGCCAAGATTTTCAAAGTATGGAGCTCACACATGTGTCTATGGAGAGCCTGTGTGATGAAAACATTCCATCAGTAACACAATATGTGTGTTTTACAATGCAGAATATGTTGTTTTTATTGTCATACTCTAGGCTTTTTTATTATAGTTAAAAGTATGAAGAGGCTGAGAAATTATGCAACTCCTACTGCAACATAGTATGCATATATCAAAAGCTAGAATGAATTAAATTAAGTGTTATTACATTGTTTAGTAAAATATTAGTATTTTATTAAAAGAAATACAAAAGCAAAATATAGCTTAATGTAGATTAAATTTTGTCAAGTAGGACAATGGTGCACTTTGAAGCAATAAGGAGCATCTTTAATGTATTATTTTGAGTTTCTTTCTAAATTTTTAAAGATATGCATCATTTTTACTCATAAATACATTTAATTCTTATGTTCATAGCCTCTGTATTTTTGAATTCACATACTTGCTAAATTTGCCTGCAAATATCTGATTAACCACTTTGCAGCTATTCATACCCATGAGCACAATGGAAAAGCTTGGGACCCCCTGGCTGCGGGTTTCCACTTTATATTCAGTAAGGTTATATACTGCCTCTTACATCAGCTCCCATAAACAATAGTCCTTTTCATAATATATCTAATACCATAGCTTTGAAATTTCTGTGCTTTTTCTTGAGCACATCACTGTTTAAAAGGTCTCTTCTCAAAGTGATGAGAGATATGGACAGTTCCAACGCACAAGAGCACTGTGATGTTCCTCATGGAGAAGTGCATTAAATAAACTTTGTTCTGGCAAAAGTGCTGGGCTGGGGATTTAGCTTAGTGGTTCTGGCATTTGCCTAGAAAGTGCAAGGTCCCAAGCTTGGTCCCTGGTGAGCACATACGATAGTGTGTGGGTGTGGTGGCTCACATCTGTTATCCTAGTACTCAGAAGGCAAAGGCAACTTGGCCTGGGTTACATAGTGAGTTCAGGGTCAGCCTGAACTACAAAGCCGGACCCTGTTGCAAAATAAAAACAACAAAAAAATGTGACACAGTACTGTTAGCTATAAATTTAATGTTAAAGAATTCACAACATCTTAAACAAGGCGCCTTCAAATATGTGTTATATGAAGTATAATGAAAAATATAGCAAACATCTTGATTATTTTAAAATACATTACAGCGAAGACACATTGCCATTAATCCCCCCTTAAAATATTCCTTCTCACTTTAAACATAATCCTTCTTGCTACTCGGAAGCAGTTCTAGATGTTCTCTACATGAGTATTTTTAGTTGCAATATCATGGCGAGCTCATTTCTGAATCCATTCAAAATATTTCCCTTTCACTGGCAAAGGGAAACTTGGGGGAGACTTTGGGGGGAGAGCCAGAAGTTGTATAGTGCCAGATCAGGTGAAGAAGATGGGTAAGAACACACAGTAATGTTTCTCTGAGACCACCTTTCAGCTCCATGGCACTTGGCAGCAGCATTACCCTGAACTCTGATAACACCTCCCAGAGATTCAAAGGAGGACAACCAGCACTGTTTTGAAAAAGAGCAAGAGTAATGGGACAAATGTGCACAAAACAAGACGGAGGATTTTGAGAGAGAGTAAGGAAATACTTTTTACTGTAATGTTTTTTTAATATGAATATTCACATGTTGATTTTTATCACAACTTGTATAATGGTACTGACCATAAATTCAATGTTAGTGAATTAAAAATACATTAAATAAAGTGTCCTTAAGCAAAAACACACATAAAAGAATTTCACATATAAATGTGTCAATGAAATTGTAAAATAATGTGACCAGAGGTTCCCAGATCTACATTTCCCTTAGAAGCAATGACTCCATCTTCACTGTTTGAACACTCACAGTTTTATAGACTGAAACTAATATTTGTTACAAGAATTTATGTGTATATTTATAACTACATAGATGTGTATTTGTTAATGTATATGTCCTATATAATAAAATGCAGAAATTATCAAATTTGGATACCTTTTAAAACATTTGCTATCAGGAAAAATATTGTAGAAGAAAAGCAAAAGTAACATTGAATTTTGGTCGTGTGTAATATTTTTAGCTGTTGAAATTTCCATAAGGAGTTTTAACACATGCAGTTAATTTGCATGAAAGGCAGCTGGAGCATATTGGCTCTTTCAAAGCCACTATGATTTATCAGCTCAATAATGCATGAGTTTAGACAAAGTTATACAATCATCTGTATTTTTAGCAAGGTGATGGAGTAAGAAATTCACTAAAGCAGCTATTCCAAACCTAGATGACTGAAAGGAGTTTAGATTATTTACACAAACTAGAACAAAATGTTATGGTCTTGCTTTATTTTGGCCTCAGTTTTCTTTTTGCTGAAAATGGTATTTTGTTTGAAAAATGAGCCAGAAGGACAAATAGACAGCCTGGGACTTTGAAATCATATATTCCAGTATGCACCTAGTACAACATGGAGAGTCAATTAATATTTCCACTAAAGTTTCCTGTCTTGCATAAGAAGCCATTAAAAAGACTGAACTATTCTTTTCTGCTTATGCTATAAAATGTAATGGAAATCCAGCATAGTGGTGCATGCCTATCATCCAAGAACCCTTGGATACTGAGGCAGGAGGATCAGAAATTGGAGTCCATTCTGTACAACTTAGTGACTTAGAAAGACTCTGTCTCAGAGTGCATGGAACTTGGTGCAAAGACCTTGGACTCAATCTCAAGTACCAATGAATAAATGACAGAATAAAAAAATAAATAGAGCTGGGGATTTAGCTTACTTGTTCCATTGCCTGTCTTGCAAGTGCAAGGTCCAGGTTCGATCCCTGGCAAACAACACTACTGGGCATAGAGACTCATGCCCACCAGCAATCAGAGCCACATACAATAATGCCAAGCATGGAAGCTCACTCCTGTAATCACAGCACTTGGGAGGTAGCGGCAGGAGGACTGCTGTAAGTTCAAGGCTGACTTGAGAGCCAGCCTGAATTACAAAGTGAGGCCCTCTCTCAATAAATAAATAAATAAATAAGTCTTTTAAACCCCTGATTTCAGTTGACAAAAGTGACTGGTAAACAATATCCCTTTTTGCTGTTCCTCATTAGTATTTGAGAAGAGTGTAGCCAGATAACCTTAAGTAACAATCTATTTTCATAGCAGAAATGTGGTTTACATGTGGGGTCTCCAATTCTCAGGTCTCACAAGTGTCTGGTCTGTTAGAAACTGTGCTGCAATTCAGGCTTGAGTGGTGCATTGGTAAGCAAATCTTCACCTGCATTCACACCTGCTCTGTATCCATGGTCTCCCCATCTGAGCTCACCTCCTGACAGATCAGTGGGCATTATATTCTTGGGGAGCAGAGCCCTGCTCCTCTGACTCACTCCAAACCATTGCACCCCACCCCCACCCACCTGTGAAAAATTTATCTTCCACAAAATTGGTCTCTAGTTCCAAAAATATTGGCAACCACTAGTTTACAAAACCTTACACATGGGATTTAATGTCCAGGAGAGCACTATAGGGAAGGCAGAAGAAATAACAAGTTTAAAACATTATAGATGAAGAAATAATTAACAGTCCTTAATAGTTAATGACCATTACAATAAAAAAATGGAGATGAAATTTATGAAAATTTAAAGATTTTGTGCCAAGGTGACTGGAAAAAGAACTGCTCTGGACCTAATATAAAGATTGAAGTTAGTTGTTAGCACCTGTTTTAAGCATCAGTGAGCAGATACTATCAAGTTCAATGTCTGATAAACTATTTCTATATCAAATGTAAATCACAGCCAGAGGATTTCCAACTGCTTTTTCATGTAGTAACGGATGAAAGGCAGTTTGAGAGAGACATGTCAAGAGGCTGATTTTTCCTCCTCTCACATTGCCTTCATTCCCAGCATGGCTTGGAGGAGCAGGCATAAGCCAGGAATAGGCCCATGACATCCCATTGATGATGAGGCAGGGCCAAGGTTATGCAGGAAGCCTCTCACCTCCAAGTCTCTGAAACATAAGAATGCATCACTCGTCCAGTTACACATTTGACTGAGTTTCCCTTTGAAGATTAAGTCTGTAAAGACTGTCAGGGAAACCAGAAATGGGGTACCTCACCGTATCTACAAGGTTTGGGGAGAAAAAGTACTGAGTATAGAGTTGGTGAGGTTTACTAAAGATAGCCTCCTACAGACCCCATTTGTACATATGAGAAATATGAAACTTTATTTAATCGGTGCAGAGATAAAAACAGAAGCCAAGACCTTTAACTGGGTCTCAAAGCCAGATGACCTCTTTATAATCTCTTAACCTGAAGTTCTCAAATGTGTCTGGCCTTAAAGCCCCAGAAGGCTTATAAAAGAAAGACTGTCAGACGTCACATCCCAGATTTGCTTAGACCATAGGCCTTTGATGAGACCAGAGAATTTATATTTTGAAAAGTTTGGGCCAGGGATATAGCTTAGTGTCACAATGTCTGCTTGGCAAGTGCAAGGTCCTGAGTTAACTCCCTGGTACCACAAAAATGAAAGAGAAACAGACAGACAGACAGACAGACAGACAGAGATCCAGACAAAGATAGAGAGACAAAAACACAGAGGGAGACAGAAAGATAGAGGGGGGAGAGAAAGGGAGAAAAGAGAATAAGAAAGAAGAACAAAAGAAAGAGAGAGAGAAAGAAAGAAAGAAAGAAAGAAAGAAAGAAAGAAAGAAAGAAAGAAAGAAAGAAAGAAAGAAGAGAGAAAGAAAAGAAAGAAGTTCTCAGGCAGGGTGCATGTTGTTGATCGAGGGACCATTTCTGAGAATGCTAGATTTCAGCATGTAAGGTACATTCCACTCCCACTGCCTTTCATGGGAAAATGGACCCTATATTTAAAATGTCTAAGAAAAGTACTATAAAAATAAGATAGAATCAGAGATTTCATGACACCTAGCTAGATCAGTTCTATCTACTTCAAAACCAAAGTATATTTCACTACACATATATGGTTTGAACTGGGAGTGGTGCCACATGCTTGTAAATCTAGTACTTGGAAGCCTTAGACAGTAGGATCTCTGAGTTGAAAGTCAGCCTGAGATACACAGTGAGTTCAAAACCAGGCTGAATTATCAAGGAAGATCCTATCTCAAAAAATAAAAATCAAAATAACGACAATAATAAAAAAACAGTAACAATGAAAAATCATATGTGATGTGATTCCTCTGAAATGATTGCTAAGAAACATAGATCATCTGTTTCTTATCTTAGTTTAAAAACTTCCTGGCTTATAGCCAAGTGTATTATCAGGATTTCTCTGGATACAAACAAGCATGAGACCATTTTGCTGTTCTCCTCCCCTCAAAATGAAATAATATTATACCAGTAACAATATTGATTATCCAGGTTAAATATGGAATTTAGCAAACATATGCTAAGAAAACTTTATTAAAAATAAAAGATGTGAGTCATAGGATATACATCTCAATACAATACATCTCAATGTATAATGTACAATACATCTCAATGAATAATACATCTCAATACAAAAAGCATTTATTGTGTAACTGATTTTACTTTGTTTATTGTGTAACCATACCAGATAAACCATCTTGTATGGTAGACAGGTGTCAGAGTGACACTGAGGGAGGGTTACTCCTACCTTCCATGAGGTTGCAGTAACTGCAAACTAGCAATGTCAAGGAGACACATGTCATGTTTGGGTAAGTATATGTGTGCACATTAAGCAGTAGGAAATCCAAGAAAATTCCTAAGAATGAATATAGAAAGTATGTTTAACAAATACATTCTGAGAAAGGAATAACAGAGACAAATCTACCTTTCTCTAATCATGATGAATTTTAACTGAAAATGTCAGAGAGTACCAAAGGAGGGTCAATATCTGAGTAAAAGTCAAGTAAAATAGATTGGAAACTACTGAAAACTTCATGAGTTCTTTCCAGTCATCCCACTTCCATATGTTTTATCATAAAATTCATAATCAGCATTAATTATATGAATTGTACAATTGTCTGATTATGCAGTCCACATTTCACAGGTACTAATTAGATCTAAATCACACATTTTACATTTTACTTTTAAACAATGAGGTGTGATCAAAACACAGTAAATGTTTGAATTTTTTTTAAAAAATGTTGTTGTAAAAACATAAATTGTAATTAATCCCATTCAAAATACTCCTCCTCCCTCAGAGACACATCTCATTATTCTTGCCACTTTCTGAAACAGTACTAGAAGTTTCCTTTTGTGATTGTTTTTAACCACCCTGTCCTAGCTACCTCAGTGTTTCAAATCAATTTGAAACATTTACCTTACACTAACATTTTCACTTGGGGAAGGAACCATGAGTTGCATGGTACCAAATCTGATGAAAATGGTGCATGAGGCATACTGCAGTGTATTTAGGAGCCTGCCTTTCCAACATGCAGGTACTCAGCAGCTGCACTGCGCATAGTTTTTATCATACCTCAAACAGACACTGAGGAAAGAAGACATCCAGAGTTGCTTTGGAGAGAAGCAGCAAGACAGGATGTAGGAGCCATCTAGGATTGAATTTGCTAAAGCAGAAAGATGAGAGAGAGAGAGAGAACAAAGCAAAACTTGTGGTAGGAGTGGTGGGGAAAATAATACAGGACTATAGAGAGAATACAAAGAAAAACTGATATGTATATGACCATATAAAGAAGAAATGTGATGACATTAAAAAACTGAGACAAGTGAAACACAGAATAAGGTAAATATTTAGCATGCTATGTGCTCCACTGTATCTTAAGTAAGGCACAGGTGCCCCCTTGAAAATTTGAGGAGAGCCTCATTCTCTCTCCAGGCATCAATTTTAGTCTAGAGGAGGGAGGTTATGGTTTTGGGGGCCAGACCCAGATCATGTCTTTGCCTCTAATGTCCCAGAATCTGCTCTTCTGAAACTCATGTTATTCAACTGAATTGTCACCTCACAGTTGTCAACCTACTATTCTATTTCCTTAATTATGTACATGTCAAATAATCTCTATTCTAAAATCTAAAATCTCGACAACATCCAGATAATGATCAGCACCCATGAGGATGTGCCAAGCTGTATATTAGTCTTTGAGTTACTTGAATTTTCTGTTTTCCCAAAAGACCCCCAGATCTTTCTTTTCCAAAAAAGCTGAGTTTATGAAAGTGACTGCCACTTAGGAGAATCTCCGAGTGAGTCCTAACAGCATCCCCCCAAAGAAAGTGTTAAGTTCTAGGTTTGGACTCAAGTAACTTCTGAGACACTTTCAAAATGTCAACAGAACTGAGAAACATTCACAGAATACTCATATAATAGAGAGGGAAGTATAAGTCACTAGAATGTGAAATTGTTGGCAACTTTTTTTTTTTTTTTTTTTTTTTTTTGCTTTAAAAACAAACAGCTTCTCCAAATTTCTTCAGCTCAGGGAGTAACCATCACTTGCTCTTGTCTTCAACCAAGATGAATGGACAGAAAATGCAAGCTCCTGGCCCCAGGAAGACACAGTCCAGTTTTGTTTCCCCCAGAAGGAGTAGGGAAAAAGGAACTTGCAGAGATAATAAAGCAAGTGTAGAGTTGTCTGTTGTATTATCCCACTGCATTGTCTCTCTTCCTTACAGTAGAAAGGTCTCTGGGCACCTCACTACAGGGATATAGCAATTTGTGTTGATACAAGACACTTCCATCTCTTGGGAATTATTTTCATATCAAGCCTTTCTGTTTTCATCAAGCCTAACTAAGCAGGCGCAGGTCCAGAAACAGTGCATATTACTGGATACCAAGAGTATGGAATTGAAGCAACTCATATGAACCAATTGTTGGCCTGGTACTCTTTATCCCAAGTGGACATATTGCTGAGTTTATTTAGCTTTTTGATCAAACAAACACAATATCTGCCTGAATAATTAGTGTAAAAGAATTTCCTACAAAATAACAGAAAGTGTTTTGTAGTTTTATGTTTCTTGTTAAGGAGTTTTCAAAACAAATGGTTAATAATGTTGACACAGATGGTCTCCATTATCACAAAACAACCAAAAGAAGAAAAGAACCTGCTTAAATTATTTCTCCAGGACAAAATCATTCCTGGGAGGGAATAAGAAATCACAGTATCGAGTCTAACATATTCTTGAGTTTCTTAACATGATGCAAGCAGCTTTTATTATTTGAAAATTTGATCTTAAAAGCAGTTAATGATTCAAAAATAAAAGAAAGGCATGCTATAACCATTCTATATGACTCTAGAGCATTAGGCACTAGATCTTCTCGAAGACTTTGCCTGTGGAAGAAAGATGTTTGAAAGTTGAAGTGCTCAGGAGAGTTCTGTCCATCACAACTCCCTGTGCTGTTAGATGCCACAGCTCCAGCCCAATGCTCCTCAGTGAACTTGCCATTTCTCCTTTCTTCTTTGATTCAATTTACTTGAAATCTGGCATGAGTCAGCTCTCTAACTCATCCCTCTCCCTAGAGCCATTTTTCCTGGCCTCTCTTTCTTCCCTGATTTGTAGATGCTTGTCTCTCCTTTGCACTCTACAGCCACATTTCTAAAAGTATTTCATTCTCTTGGCTTTCATAATGGAAATGTTAAGTTTTCCATAGAGGATGTGCCCTGGAGGGGAGTTTTGTTCACACCCTATAATGGATGTCAGTTAATATTTAGACACAATTAATTAACAGTAAACCCTAAGGCAAACTTTGCTGTTAGGAAAATCAGACCATATCTCCGATTAAATGAAGGGCTGCTTCCCTGACCAAGACCGCAGATGTTCCATTATAAGCAAAGACTAACATCACAAGTGTGGTGGAGGGAGATAGAGGATAATTTAGAATATTTAAATGTATGCCTGGCACAGCATTAGGCTTCCACCTCCCTCATACATTTCCTTATTCACTCCTTCCCTTCTACCACACCTCAGATTTCAGCTCACAGTCCTATTAAATATTTCAAGATGTCTATAAAGTTCTTTGAGTCATACTGAGGATTTTTTAGACCTTCAAGTAATTTAGCATACAATGACTGCAGAGTTTCATTTTTATTATATCCACTGAGAAATTTTTGAACATACACCTATGATCTTCGTGAAGAAAATCAAATGTAAAAGACTAAATATTGATGACTAGCTATGACTGAAACTAATAATCAAAAGTTTTATCTTGACATTATAAATATCATGAAAATGCGTACAAGATATACTACTTTCAGGAATAAACAATGGTATTTACTCAGTCCAAGAATATTTGCTTGTTCATTTCTTTTTATTTTAGATGAAATCCCTGAAATGAGTTTATTTCTAAATGAATTTATGTAACTAATATTTAGTGATTGCTTACTATGTTTTAGCTACTTGAGGGATTCAAATTGTGTTTAAAAGAGAATCTCTTGGGATATAAACATAATTTGGGGAATGAGGAATCCTCTTTCTCTCCAGAGGCAGAGTGAGTCTCATATCTGGCTTGGTCTTTTGTCATGGATCTCAGCTATTTCGATGATTTATAGAAATTCATCACGATGTTGCTCTGTCTCTGGCAGAGTTGATCAGGGGTGGTGCTTAACTATTTCAAGGTGACTTTCAGCTGGCAAGTGACTATGATTCTGGAATTGTATATAAGGAAATATATTTGTTCATGGCTTTATTAAAATTATATTTACATCCATTTACTTTGTTATTTTATCTTAATTGTCTCAGAATGCAGGAGCATTCTGTTTAATTGATCAGCACTCAAAACTTTATAAGGTGAAAACATAATTATGATACCCATGTAAATTTTGAAGTGCTTAAACAAAATATTAAGAGGAAATTATTATTTCCCAGTAGTTGTGATGAGAGAGAACCAATGATTTCTTTAGATTGTAAGCTCCAGGATGACAGGGATCATTTCTGATTGGACTCACACTCCTTTCCCAGCAAGTACCCACCATGAGTGAATTAATCACAGTCAGACACTTGAACTCTGAGCAGGGTGGAGATAGGGGTATCAGAAGAGAAAAAGGTGGCAATCTTGAGAGTAATAAAACCTGCTTAGTGTGCAGGAGAAATATGTATCTTCTCCATATAGTTACATACAGCAAAAATACAATTAAACAATTTCATTTCAGCCTATAATAATTATACAGGGATATATCCATGAAATGATACAAGATTAGATTAGAAGCAAATTAGCTGCCAAACTTTATAGAAGGATATATAAGAGAAGATATGGGAAATTTTAAATTAGCATTGTTTCCAAATATATTTTTTCTTATCTATTTCATTTCCAAATGAGCTGGCCTCTACCTTTCCTGCCCTCTTCTCTCCAAATATCATATAGCAAGTAATTTGACCCAGACTATTGCACCTACTGAGAACTTTATACAACAGGGGTCAGGGTAGGGAAAGGGAGACACACACTCAATGAAGTAGAAAGAGCAGCAGGCCCTGTTTTGTTCTGCAGAGTGAGCAACAAGCCTCTGAAACCGTGATCAACAAAATTTTTATTTGTTTGTTGCTTTTGAAAAAAAACAGAATTTTTTAAAGAATAAAAAATGAACTCTCCATAGAACAAAGAAACCAGCAGCTCCAGATATATTTTAAGCCTAAGGAAAGTTAGAAGCCAGAAGAGAATATGAGTGGCAGGACACATACAGTCAACCTTTAAAGGTTTGATTTCTGTTTTAAGTTCTGCAAACGCCCCCGGCTTTCCCCCACATAAAATAAAAAAAAACCTGACTTATGTTCAAATGTGGCCTTTGCCCTTCACCCTAACACCAAACACCATCAGGAAAAAAATTAAGGGTAAGAAGGCGACATTTCTATAAAGATACGAATATCCATCCCACTGTACCAAATGAATCAAAGATGAAACTCTGAGATGTGAAGTTGGTGGGGAGTCACGGTGTAGTGTGATGATTCCTAAGCATGAGGGTCAGACTGAAACAATGCTTTTCTTTCGAGCTGGTAAAAAAAAAAAAAAAAAAAAAAAACTGCCCATCCCGCCTTCCGCAACCCATCCCCTTTCATGAAGCCTACCAAGATCCTACCCTTGACCCTGGATGTCATTTTAATTTCTAATATCCATTTCATCTGAAGGTGAGGTTCTAAAATCATTAACACTCTGGTCATTTTCTTTATTGGACAATACAAAATGTAAAAGAAAATTATCTGACCAAAACAAATAAAAATAACCCATGAAACAGACCAACTTTGGTTTAATACATTTTAAATAATAAAGAAAACTGGCCTCCTTGTCAGTTGAAAGATATAGATAACTAATTCAATTTTTTTTATTTTGCTTTTGGGTAGACTGAATTTTATTGCCTGTTCATATACACATTTTACTTCATTACTATTAAAGAAAAAATTATCAAAAACATGATTCAGACTAATTCCTT
Organism: Petromus typicus; assembly: GCA_004026965.1. Taxonomy (NCBI): domain Eukaryota; kingdom Metazoa; phylum Chordata; class Mammalia; order Rodentia; family Petromuridae; genus Petromus; species Petromus typicus. The sequence continues at coordinate 10,446 of PVIR01026836.1, read as the reverse complement.
CCATGTTCAGTATTTTATTTTTGGTAGCTGCAATAAGAACAACTTTTAAAAAGTTTAGTTAATGTAGATTGTCATGAAAATTGTTTACAGTTGGTTCAACATCTAGTTAACTTTGAAATTCATATACTTAAATTGGCTTGTTTAATAAATAGTTACTTTTGAATCAATGAGAAATAGACAGCACTATTGGAGGCACGGTAAAAATTTGAATGCGCACTGCACAGCCAAGCTCAGCATTCTCATTATGGTTGTCTTCCCTTTCTGTAGTTTTAATTGCAACCAAGCACAGTCTGAAAATATTAAATGGAAAATTCCAGGAAAAACAACTCATAAGTTCAAAATTGTGCATTGTTTGACAGACATGATGAAATCTCACATTAGTCTGCAGTGTACTCATACTGCTCTTTACTTGCCTGCTCATTACTTTGTAGCTAGCACTCTTATTCATTAGATCAAGTGTTGTACTACAATGGAACTTGAGTTCAAGAAGTCCTTATTTTACTTAATAACATGACAGTATGCAAGATTGTGGCACTGGCGATTTAATTATGACAAAGAAGAGCCACAAACATGTTATTATTATTATTATTATTTTTTTTTTTTTTTTTTTTGCGAAAAGAAAGCTTTCAATTTTTTTTTTTTTTTGGCTTGGTTCATTTGGGGGGGGAAGGGAGGGTATGTCTACACAGTTCACGTTAGCCTAAAGCTCATTCTGTAGTTCAGGGTGGTTTTGCATTTACAATGTTTCTTCAGCCTTAACATATGCTGAGGTTTTACTACCATGCTTGGCAAAAGGCATTCTCAATATAATCAGGAAAGAAAGAAATCATTTACTGAGGTTGCTAAAATTTGCTATAAGAGTAAATCTTCTATCTGTGAAATTGTGAAGAGTGTACTTATTATAATTATTTAATTTATAATTTTAAAAAAATTATAATTCTTAAAGTATATTTATTATAATTATTTTATTTCATTATTTGTTACATTTGTTAATCTCTTTCCATAACAAGTTTATAAATTAAATTTTTTAAGTATGTATGGATGAGAAAAAAACATACTGCATATATAATTTATGTCTTTGACTCATCCAGCCACTTACAGTCTTTGAATGTCTCATCCATAAAAAAGTAGGGACCACTGAAAAGCAAGTTGCCAATAAAGGTATGTCCACACTCACTTGTAAAATTAAAGTATCACATTTAAATGTAAAGCCTTAGTATGTTCACCAAGTTGGCAAAGGTAAAGGAAGAGGAAAAGAATAATACCAAATGACATTAATATTTGGAGAATTTTCACACACAGTTGTTGGAAGTAAAAATACCTGTAACCTTTCTGGAAGGCAACCCAGCAAGCTACAGCAGGAGATGGCAATGTGAATGTGTGTATATGTCCCCTCACAGGTCTTTCCAAAGTGAATTCCAAATAAATGATGAGGATGTATTGAAAGAGATAACTTCAAGGATATTGTCTCATTTTCTACACCTTTGCAAAAAATGTAAACCAAATTTATATCCAAAACTAAAATTTGCTAACTAACGTGTTAAATCCACAGAATGCAACTGTGAAAAATTAGGTATGTTCTATGTAAACATGTATTTGTAATATAGAAAAAAGTTTAAACATATTGAAAAATATAGTTGTTTTATAAAAGGCATGTGAAAATATTATTTTCTCTGCTTCATGGAAGTTTAAATATCACAATAGTAACAGGTATTATGCTGACTTAAATTTTTTTTGTAATTATATGTATATTTATTTATTTATTTTCTTTTATTTATATTGAATCATTTAAAATAAAGTAAATGTGCACAGAAAAGTTAAAATGAGAAATAGAGAAGTTATTGACACCTCCCACCAATAAAGCTTGCTAAATATTTGGTTAAAATTATTGAACACAGCACCAAATCATTTCATATAAATATAGAGGGAATATATTCTCTGTTGGTTGCATATTTTGGTTTTTTAATATATAATTAAGAATGTTCATAGTTTTCAATGAAATTCTTTGATAGAATTGTAATAATCGTGGAGTTTATCCCAAGCTGTCAGAAACAAGATCTGCAGTGTCCCCACACGTGTACTGGATTTAATGCCAACTTACGTAGGTTAGCACTTTCAGAAAATCTTGATAAACATTGATGGGTTTGAATTTACTTAGCCAAGTCAAAGATGTCATATTCAAAAAATGATAACGATATGTTATTATAAAGGAAATGTTATTATTTATAATTTTCTTTCTCAATGGTATGTCAGTACCCTGAACGGGTATCTGAATTATCAAGATAATTTCTTTATTTCCAATCTTTGCTTTTCTAGTAAATGTCTGACATATGGGACCTGTCCTAGGTTGCTCAAAAATAAAGGAAACATCATGACAGAAATATAGACGCTGACTAATTCAAATGTAGTTTTCATTATTTATTCATTCTTTTATCTTTTTGTGCCAGTCCAGTTGAGTTTATAAGTTCTATTTCTTCACTACTGGGATTCCCCTCTGATTCTTATGAATTTTGAAAAGGTTGATAGATGATAGACAGACAGACTGACAAATAGACAGACAGAGAGATAGATATCTTCACACTACACACATATATATCCCCACTGTCTTACTTCAGAGTTGATATATCTTTAATTTCAAATTTTTGCCAGCCTTATAATGGTAAACAGATTTGAAACAAGATACTAACTACATTTAGTTGGGAGTGACCATACAGAATCATTTGTGAAAAAAAGTATTCCAGGGAAAATTCAACAAGGATTCTGAATCTATATTCTAAATTAAGTAGGAAAATCTTCTATGATTGATTAAGTATGGCAGCCATTCCAAAATTAGGGCAAAGAATAAATATAGAAATGCTAAATTTTCATTTTCAAAATGAGTATTTATGTTATCATGCACCTTCTTCTGCTTTTTTTATTACAAATAATTATCATCCCTTTTTGTTTAACTTCCAGTAGAACCTAATCTGAAATCTCCCAACATAACATATATCCAGCCTTGCAAAATAACCCCTTTCTAAAACTTTTTTGTATTTCAGTACCCTCCAAGTCCAGACGGATCTCTTCCATGATATCTGAAGCATCAGTTAAGTGTCAAGTTTGATACGGAGAACTCGAATGAAACATATAACAAATACTATTCAATGTCAAACACTCAGAGGAAGAGTCTATATTGGAACTGCACACAAAAAAATAATTAATTTCAAGTGAATTAATTTTTTGATATGTTCAGGAAAAAAGGCTTCCTAAACATTTGATGGGTAACATGTGATAATGTATTGCACACATTTTCTCTTTTTCTGTGTTTCCTCTTCTATTTAAAACATCTCTAAATAATATCGGGCAGGAAGTCACTCTAGGAATGTAACTAAGCTTCGGTCTTCTAGTACTTGAATACAAATGAAGATACAACGGGAGTTAGGGGCCACTGAATACTGTTAGATATCTGAACTGAGAAAAATGTTAAGCAACAATATTGCCTCCAATAGCAAACTTTACCTAAGCATTTGAGTTCACATTACTTCAGCACAAATATATACAGTATGAGTAAAAGTCAAATTCAGCCCTGAGCCAAAACCAACAAGATGTACTGAATAATATTGCCCTAATAAAAAATGAAGGTGCTACGAACACTATTAAGAGAGCACATGGTCAACCTAAACATTATTGGCAAAAACTAACTGAGGTAATGTGCTACAAACAATTTTACTTCCAGGAATTAAACATTTTAAATTTTGCATTTATCCTTAGAGAAAACATTTTAAATATCTTAGTTCCAGATTTCCCATTGTTCATCACTGAGTCCTCTTGCCCAAGAAGACCACCAGAATAAGACCACTAGAAATAGTTATCTGATCATAAAATATATTCTTATGAGATTATAAAATAATTTTTAATTATCTGATAAGAGTACAAATATGGGAGTGCCAGTATACTCTTAGAGAAAAGCCAGCTGAAGTCTAAACCATGCAGAGTAACTGCAAGAGTCCTCCATAGCCTGGAAGAAATTGGCACCGAAAAAAGGTGAGGGGTAGCAGACAGGAGAATTATTGCCCCCTGAGAGTTTTGACAACTTAACTATTTCATTCAAGTCTAATTATGACAATATTTTTACTTCTTGACATAAATTTTCAAGGATGACCCATTTTCCTGACATATGGGACCTCTTCTTTTGGTTTTGATCAATCTCTTCTTTTAGTTTTTTCATCATTACTAACAGAACCTCCTTTCTGTGTCAGGAATTACGTGACAAGCATAGGTTCATTCTTTTTCTAAGCACCATTAAGCAAAAAACCAACAATGTGGACAATGAGTGACAATGAGCCTGCAGCTTATATTCTTTGGCAAAGGAGTCTACAGCACTGAGTCTGCAACTTGCCTCACTCACTCCATTTCTGATGACTTATTCACCTACAAATAAGAGGAAAATGTGAATATCTAGACCCACAAGGTAACTTCCTTTAGAAGTTAGAAAACAAAAATTCAGGGTTACTGATTTCTCCTGGACTGTAGTGTCATAGGTCAGTAGAGCTCTGGGAGAATGAAGTGACCTCAGATGCTTCAGGACTCAGATTACATGCACACCAGTACTCTGTCAGGAAGCTGGATCAACTACCTCTGCACAGGACCAGGATCCCACAGTCCTTGATGATCTCCTTCAGTATACACAGACTTTTTCACTTACTTGGTTATAGTGATTTTTGAATCCAAGCAGTGAGCTTCTTCAATTGCCAAAAGATCTAGAACCTTGAAACTACCAAACTGAATCTGCAAACATTCCTAATACTTCATATTCATGAATAGACTTCTCAATCAGTCATATAGGCTTTCATGATTTTATAACACAGCATATCATACTTATCCCAATATGTCAGGTTGTTAAAATTATTGAAAACACTGTGGGCTTCTTTTCTCCAAACGCTCTTAAGTTTTACTACATGCTGAAATTCATCCCAGTGGATTTTTATAAGAAGAATTGAATTAATAAACTCTAGAAAATGTCCAAAAAGAAAAGAAATATTCTCAAGAAAAATTCAACTTGCTGGACATATATTATCTCCTGAAGTTATTGAATTAAATATTCTTCCTTTGTTTATCTTGTTAATTCTCATGAGAGTCTGACAAGATAAGGCTCCATTTTACACATTATAAATTTGAATTAAAGAAAGAAAATTGTTCAAGATTTCACAAATATTAGATGGCAAATCAGGGGCTTCATTGAGACCCTACCAAGTCAGCAGTCTGCTCTTTGACACTGTTCAAACTTGGGGATTTTATAAGCATTCCAGAGAGAGAATATATATATATATCCTATAAGAAAAACTCGGGATTGCAACTCCTGACTGTTTTTGTTCTAATAATTTCAAATCTCTATCTTTATTCTATTTCTCTCAGAAAAAGGAGATAATCTGGTGAAATTTTATGTTTTATAAAAGCAAAGAACCATTTTTATTATTTTTGTAAGGGTGGTGTAATTCAGCATTTCCACACTTTAGTCTGCAGTCTCCTTCCCCTTCATATTTACATGTTCTGAGGGACCTTAGAAGATGTGGGTGAATTCCTGTTACCAAATTTAGAGTGAAATCCTGCTTGCTTTATTATGCTGTCATTTCAGCTTTCAAACCTACAAACTTCATGGCTTTATGTATAATTCCAAGTGGATCTGAAGATTCTAAGTATTTTATCATTAAATTAAAGGAAAAAGAGTGAAATCTTCATATAAACAGTGAACTTGAATAAAATCTTCTAATAATAAGCTATAATTAAAAAATAGCAAAATGCAATTCGGTGGTTAAGTATTGTATTTCATCCAGAGAATGTCTTTCTTCACCAAGCAAACTAACGATCTTCCTCAAATATTCCCTTTGAGCCTGTCTTGTATTGAAAAGGTGACAGCAGTACTTCTTGGTAGCTCTGCCAAAAACACGTGATCTGAATTTAATCATTAGCAAATATTAAACAAACCCAAATTGAAGGATTGTCTGTTCTCTTCTAAAATATTGAGGAAGAGTTCTGTACTCTGAAATATTAATATTATGAAAGACAAAATAGATTTGCCTTTTGTTATAAAAGTCAAGAAAGAACTGTTTTCTCACCAAAAAAGGGGGAAAAAGGTATAATAAAGAGTATTAAGCACAAACTGAGGGCACTTTTGCATTCTGGACCAGAATTTTCCTTTTTCCTTACAGAAGTTGGGATATAAACTTTGAATAAATCTTATGGATTAGATAATAACATTGCATTACTCTTAATTTCCTGATTTGATCTTTGCAGTGTGCTTATGAGACCATATTTTTGTTTTCTGAAAATATAATAAATATTTTGGAATCTAAAGATCCCTATTTCTTGAAATGTTTCAAGGTGAGTATATATTCCCTTAGACACATGTATAAAGGGAGACAGAAATGATAAAAGTAAGACAAGCAATTAGAAGTAAATATATTAAAACTTTAACTGTATTTGGAGAATATGGGTGAATGACAGCGTCTGTACCTTTTTGAAAAATTTCTATAGTTTTTCAAACTAAAATGTTAAAAGAACTTTTAGAAATCTTCATATGGAAAACAGATTTTTAAGGACATACACAAGTTTAAAAAAGCTATTTTATCCCTAGTTCTGTACTAGACTTATGGGGTTCTTAATAATTCACTGATTAGTATATTGATGTAACTATGTTAGATTTTTTTTCACCATAACAATATACTTGACATAATTTGTAGAGTGTGAAAGTTTACTTTGGGTTACAATTTTTGAGGTTTCAGTTCATGATTGGGTAAATCCATACCTCTGGTTCTATGGGGACCCAACCTAAAAATTTGTCCTCAAATGGGGGAGGGGGGCTAAGGAGATAAAAGACAAATACAATTTGGAATGAGAGGATTAGGGGCCCTGAGACTAAGGCTTGCCCCACTTTCATTCACTTGGACACAGGAACAATTACATTAACAGATGATTCATTTGCCTCTTGTTATCTACAGTGTGTACCCAGGTAAACATCCAGATCTTGGCTATATTGATTCTCTTCTGGAGCTTGTAACATGCTAGCATCCCTGCACTGCACACTGCCAAAGGAGGCACAGTTTGCTGTTGTTCTCTTTCATGCTTACAGAAAAAAGGTCATTTAGGCCTGAATCCTCATTATCTAGCCTCCTTGAGAGGCAGAAATGTGTGATGAATCAAAGTTGTTCACCTCACAATGAGACAAAAGAGAAAAGTGGAAGAGACTTCTCTCCCAGAATCCTTATTCAAGTCATAACTTCTTCAGTCACTAAAACCTCCCTGGAATCTCAACCTCTTAAACTTTCTACACTTCCAACTAGGATCTAACTGGGGATCAAGATTTTAACACATTGGCCCTGGGAGGGCATTGCAGATCCAAACAACAGCCCTTCATGCATGTAACTAGCCCAAGACTGAAGCTTATAGACTGGACTCAACTGGTAAACATATTTTATTTGACTTTTCTCTTCCATGTCCTGCTATCTTTATGACCTGATATTTACAACTCTAGAAATCTTATATATATATTTTTAAAAATCTCCTTTTTCTTTGTTTCTCATTAAAAACAGAATCTGGCAACACAAGGATCATCTGCTGAGGTCTGTGGATGCCAGCCGTCCTCGACCTCATCATCATTTTTCCCAGAGATCAAGTATGATGGTTGTTGATCACTGCACAGGCACAGTTATCTGGCTACAAATAGAACAGTGTCCCTGCATCGGTGTCCTTCCCTAAAGTGAGGAAAAAAGATAGGCTGATGGAATTCCCATCCCACCTTACTTGACTCACTCAGGTTACTTTTCTGATGCCTGTGGGCATTTCATCTTGAGGCCCCTAACTTAACCTGTTGTGAAGTCCTAGAATTAGTTTCAAGAGCAGCAAGATACTTTGGCTCACACTGAGTGCCCTCTCATCACTGAGAATTAAAGTTAATTCCGTGTTTGAACGAGCTTTAGGGAACCTTCAATACATCAATACCTTCTAGTGATGAAGCAGATGCTGACGAGGAAGACACCATAGGAAAGGATCATTAGATGGATTTCTTTCTTTTTTATTTTTCACTGACAGAAGCTAGAAGTCAAATAATAAGATAATAGGAGAGAAGTCTGTAGGAAATGGAAAGACAGGAGAAGTTTATCACCTTTCTTTTGAGCCTGGAATCCATACAAATGCCGATCATAACAGTTTCTTTAATTAGCTTCTCTTCCCTGTGGATAAAAATGAGAGGAAGCAAGTTTCAAAATGATCTCCCTTCTCCAGTAATAAATAATATCAAACACTTGTATGCAAGGTAACTGTATGTGAGACTATTTCTTTCTACCCTACATGTATTAATGCAGTTAATCTCCATCCACGCTAGAAGGTAGGTCACCGTTGTTATCCCATTTTGTAGATAAAGAAACTGTGGCACAAAAAATTAAGTATTTTGTGTATAGCTGCACAAGAAGTTATAAAGATATCATTCTAGTCTGGAGACCATTGTCTTACTTGTTACACATTTGCTGCTACAGTGGCTCTAAACAACCTTGAACAACAAAATCAAGTGGTTCTGTTAAGGTTCAGAGACCACGATTTTATCTCATGCCACCTCTACAAATGCTTTCAACCAATTTAAATATTGTAATCTGATAACAGAATAATGGTTTCCAGTTAAGAATGGAAACCATGACCTGAACGTGTGACAGCTGGTTTTAAGCTTCTCTCAACTAAAGAGTGTTGGCTGTTGAGGGTCCTTGGAGTAAGGTTAGACTTGTATGTCCTAATTTTGGCCTGGGGCCCTTCAGGTGGTTTTCTGTAGCCCAGCATTCCAGTGAGTAGCCCTCTGGCCATATTCCTGCAGGTTATAGCTAGGGCTTTTGGTCTGAATCTGCTTTCAGAAATGATAAATAGTTGACTAGGATGCTCCGTGGAATTAGAAGAAATGGCCTCGCTGGCAATTTAGACACACTGGGGCCATTCTGGTCATTTAACAATCTTCAGTCCAGCAGGTACCCACTGCAGTCACAGTGTGCCATTTGCTTTGCAGGAAGAAACTTCAGCAGAAAATGAATGTGCCCTACTTCCTAAGGAATTGCTCTCCCTTCCAAGGGCAGTGCTCATGGAGTACAAGGTCAGGAAATGAAAAGCTTCCCTGGGCCTCAGAAGCTCGACCTGCCTCACTTGTCCCTCCTTCCTCTGAAACTCAAGCCCCTAGATTCCCAGGGTCTGTTTCATTTTGTGCTTCTTTGCCACTTTGCCGATTTTCCTCAGTGTACTGGGCCAACTTCACAGTCACCAGGTGTCTTCTGTCCTCCCATCAACTGACACTTAATGAGCAGATGGTGCAAGCGGCCTGGCAGTAATGCGATGCCTGGATGGGTGGGTGGGAACAGGGAAGGAAGCAGCTTTGAGGAAAAGGACAGATTGGTTTGGTATTTATGCCATATAGAATGAAGAACAGCAGAAAGAGGTTAGTAGCAAATACTTTTTTAATGTGAAAATAATATCATCTTTCTAAAAGCAAGGAATAGGATAAGAGAATGCAGAGCTTTTATATTTTTATATGAAGAAAGAGACTTAGCAAAAGGTTTACTGAGATTTCAGTCACCTGTTGGTCATGGTGATTTGTTTTTTAATTCAGGCTGAGTGAGAATAACTTCCTTTTCTTTTGTTTATTCACTCAGTTACAGTCTCCACACCATACATTCCATAGGAACATGGAGGAAAGTCCCTATCTTAAAATGGACCCAGAACTGTAAGTGGAAAGAGTCAATAAGGTCCTTATACTTTGGACCCCTTATCTGGACTAGAAGCTTCACTCGAGATGTTCAAGTGCACATTCTGATTCTGTAGGATAGACTTCTGTAGGAAATCTGAATTTCTCAGTTTCAAACAAGCACACAGGTGACACCAATACTGCTCAGGCATGGATCACACTTACCAAAGGGAGGATGTGATATATTCTGTCACAGACAAGTATATGTGCACAAGTTAGCATAGCAGAGATGTAGAAGAACCAGGCTTGTAACCCCAGGATGAGTATCAGAATGATGCTTTGCTTCAACAAGAAGTGAGTCAGTATTCTGGTTCCCCAATCTCTTGTTTTCTCCTAAAAGTGAGTTGATAATAACCATACTCACCATCTGTCATCAGGGTTAGTGAGGTAAAGTCATTTAGGCCATTCAAACAAAAGATTATCTTTGCTAATTATCCTTTGTAGTCTAACCCCAAACCATAGAAATCATGACAATCTTCCTATTGCCAGATGCTCAATCTATCTGCAAATTTTCATTGAAGCACAACTTATTTTCAAAATGTAAAATTAGAAGTGACAGACAAATCTATTTTTGTAAATCTTAGCCTGTCTATTTTGAGTGTCTGAATTTTAAAAGAAGATTGAGTGCAGCTGTTGACTGAAATGTTAAGAGATGCTACTCTACTTACTTCTTGTTTATAGGATATACTTTT
>PVIR01026835.1:0-23503 GCA_004026965.1 Petromus typicus | reverse complement strand
GGCTTCCATTCTTAGCATTTTTCCTTTAGAAATACTAATAAAAATAAGGTGTGCTTATAGACAGGAATGTGAATTCTCATGACCTAATCATACCAAAGTGACGTAAATTAAATGTGCAACCTTTATGTTAATGAGATAAGAAATTAAATTTCTGTGTAAAGAGTCTTCTATGTGGAGCTCTTAAAAAAAGATACATCTGTGCATAATGACCAGTCAGGATTAAGAAGTCAAACAAACAACAACAACAAAAAAGTACATATGTAACCCCATTAATATAAAATATTAAATAAATATTTATGACAATACATGTTTAGGAAAATAGAGGAACTTGCCTCATCATTTTATAAAGATTACTCAAGGAGGATGATTCAGTTATAGGAAGAATTTATTTTAGGGGGGATTTACTTAGTCTTTTTTGAAATTTTTATAGTGTTCAATTATTTCATCTATGCTGAATTAAATTTGTAGTTGAAACGTTTAAAGCATTTAGAAAAATATTACTCATATTTCTGAGATTTGATTTGTGTCTTTTGATAATTCAGTGGTATCTAGCAGGGCGGCATTGATGGACTCAAGCTGTGATTGGACATGGGGTAGTGCACTCTTCCTCCAGGGCCCATTTGCCTTTTGTTCACCAAGATGGGGTGTGAAATGGGTGATCAAAACCAACATCCTTAATTCTTTACAGTTTGCATGTTGGCTCTTGTGTTTATAATTCTCCCAGCATACAGTTTTGTTTTCTTCATCGTTGTTGTTGTTGTTTTCATTCTTTAATAGTCCTTTCCAACCAAAGCAGTCCTTACTCCCCTTTATGATCTCACAAATATTTTTTCTCTACTTGAAGTATAAGAGGATGGCTTTACCCTCTTGACAAAATACTAAAACATGGTGATTTTCTTCAAGGTTATTCTGTTTATGGAGGACTGCTGTAGGCACCATATTTTCAATTCTCCAAAGCGGTATGTGAGATGCCCCATTATAGAAACAGACCAGAAGTTTTGGATCCTTGGGAAGAGCTAGAAGTGTTGGTATCATACCTTTTTCTGGTCCAGTGCAGCACAATCCCAGAGCTCAGAACCAGATGCTTCTGTTTTCTCTTTCTTTTTTAGATCACTGCTTTTGGGCAGTTGACGAGCTGTGTAAGATGGAGACCAAATGACACTGGACAATTCAGACTGAACATATTTTGAGCATTGAACTGATCAAAATAATATGCACTATGTAAAAATATATATTAACAACTTCATACAGAAAATGCTAAGTGTTTGGGTATATGATGACATGCTTTCTCAGACTGAGACAAAATTTATAATAATCTTCTTGCTTCAGAGAGCTTTCTGAAGGGTGAAAGGATGGGCACATGCCAGGCCTTTTCCTTCTGAAGAGTTGGGAAAATTTACCCAGCTCCCAGCCTCTGTGCTGAGACAAGAGGGCCCAAGTGAGGTCCCTGGCAGTTTGAAGATCTGTAGTGCATTCTTCTGGAAGTAGCTATGAAAGTAACTTTTGTTTCTTGTTTTTGTGTGTGTTTGTTTGTTTGTTTGTTTGGGGGACAGGGAATTGAACTCTGGACCTTGCAGTTGCTGGCCCTATAAAAAGAGCTTTTGTGAACAGCTCTTGACTAGCTGGGAACCATTTTGCAGAGTGGATATATATCTACTGGGCATAAACTGACTTTTCCCTAGTATCACCTTGGGCACTGGTTGTATGAAAATCTTCTTGACCATTAGGTCCAAGTTTCCCAGTCACAAATTATCATTAGAAGGGTGTAAGTTGGGTAAAAAATGAACCTACTGATCTCCTCAGAGTATAATAGAATCACAAGTAGGTGACTCAGCGTCCCAGCAAGCTGATTTCTGCTATAGTGCAGATTCTCCCTCAGCCCACACTGACAGTCTCATGTGAATTTCCTTAGGGTCCTTTCTTAAAAATAAAAAACCCATCCTACCTACCTGTTTTATGAGGCTCCACGTACTATATGTACTATGGTAGTAACAGCTGAATTTTGTACCTCGTACAATGGTATGAAGGTTCTGGAAAACATTGGGACACCTTCCCCTATCCCCTGCAGTGTCATTCTCCAGAGATAAATGATATGCTGGTACAAACTCTCAATGGTGAATGTGATAATGATGTGTTCATTATGTACCAATAAAGATTTGAATAAAAAAATAAACTAGTAGTTTGGTGATTCTTCTGTTAAAGATTTATGTTAACTTCTTGTAGGTAGCTAAAATACTGGAAATTCTGATTACCCTAATCACATGATCATTTTGAATTTGTATTTCAGTGCCTACAAGTTCGATTCTCTTCTAAGTTTCATTATCCTTCTGGGTTACTGTTTTAAATGTTCTACATGAGATAACAAAATATCCAAGGGCCAAACCCTTCACCAGCTACACTCAGATTGCCTCTTTATCTAACTTGTCTTGTAGACTTTGACATTTCTCATCTTATTCACTGAGTGTCATGTCAGGGCTCACTAGAGAAAAAAATGTAACATAAAGTATATGCTCATAGAAAGAGGCATCATTTGAGGTTAATGTGGAAAATAGATAAGGATTTACAAAATAGGCTGACAGGCTGCCCACAGAGCCAGGCTGGAAGAGGGCGAAGGACTGTCAGAGCACTGGAGATCTGAAGGGTCCAGTCAGAGCTCGACGGCCTGGAGCTCACCGTGGGGTCTGTCCCCTGTGAGTGCATACCAAAGGTCTGCCCCAGAAGGCTGAGGGGTCTGAGCCAGAAGGCTGAGAAGTCTGTGCTGGAAGCCAGGAGACAATGGCAAAGGTGAGGCAAGGATTGGAGCTCCCTCCAAAGAAACAAGCGAGTCTTCCTTCCTTTCCCTGCTACTCTACTTGGGCGACAAGCCTACTGCTCGGTGCCGCTCACACCCACCGGGGGGTCCACCTGTACTAAGTTCCTTCAGCTTCACCCACAACTATGCAGACCCAATTTAGATGGCATTTTTCTCCTCAAATCATACTGTCAGTTAAGGATCACAAGTATTTTCCACATTAACCTCAAATGATTCCTCTTTCTACAAGCGTATAATTCATCTGTAAGAGCTGTTTTTATGGTAAAATGTGACACTAGAGACAAATGACATTTATATTTATACATCTATAGAATTGTCTATATGAACTAGTTTCTCTACTAGCTGATAATATATGTCTGCCATATCTCTTACATGTTTATTTGTGTGTGCTTTCAAATGTATTCAAATTTACATAACTGTTTATGCTATTGTTCTGTACTTTGTATTTCTGCCAGGTTGCCTCCAGTCCCATACTGAGAGAGACTAATGTTTGCCGGGTTGATTATGCTAATCTCATATATCATTATTTATGTTCCTATTTTTCAATCTTGGTAATAAAAAAGAACTTTTATTTTTGAAAGAACTTGCATTTTGCTGTCAGTCACCCTTCAGCTTCAGTATTTTAATAATATTATTGCCATTCGCCATGACTTCTCTTACCATATTTCCTTGTAAGAGTACCATAAAGCAGAAACATAATGGTCAAACAGTTTTTTTTCACTCAAAAAATGAAAATGATAACAAGTTGACTTAGCAGTAAGATTTACTTACTTGTAATTTGTTTAACAGGAAGTGATGGAATGGTCAGAAGCTTACTGTCTGGATAAATTACTGTGTTTAAATACTATACACCCTTGTATTACCTCTTAAAGTTCAGAATTTTCCTTTTCTGAAATACCAGCTTAGCTTTTCCACTATTAATATAGATTTTCATGAGCTGATTAGCCCAATCTTAACTGTATATTAATAAAAATAACTTTAAATTGTTACATTAATTGTTCATCTCCACAACTTTTAAATTATGGAGATAAAATAAAAAACAAAGCATTTTGTTTGAGATTTATATACCACACATCTTAATGACTTGTTCATTCCAACAAATAATGACCCAATTCTTTTTGACAGAAATCCCTTAAAGTATTTCTGCTATTACATGAATAAATAGCATTCATTCATCACATAACATAGAATTACTCTATAGTATAAATGAACTTTTTGTGAATTATTTGTAACTTCTGTTAGCTGCTGTCAGAACACTATCAAGATGCATTTGGCAAATCTTCCCAGATAATTGATAAACAAAACTAATTACATTTGGGATAATCACAGTGTGAATACATGCAAACCTAATCACTGTGTAAAATGTTTTAAAGTGCTTTGTGTTTTATCTAGATTTTTGTCTGACATATTACAAGAACCTATATGAAGATTTCAAGACTAAAACATGACGTCAAAGACCAAAAATATTCTGACAAAATAAAAGGATAGCAATTAAAAGTTAAACACACACACAGAGACACTCCCACAAACACACAAATAACTTGACGGATCGCACTGTGTTTTTCTGAAGCACATATACACAGCTGTGTTTCTGTAGACCTTGAAATTAACCAGATGGTATGCTTTTCTCAAGGCTTAGGAAATGGTAACCGTGAACAAGTTATTTGAGCAATATGTAATACTGCTTACTGTTTTGAGGCATGCTTTCATTCATCAATCAAAAGAGTCAAAGTGATTGTAAGAGGATTAAGGCACTATATGTGTGTGTGTGTAAATTTGAAGGCTGAGAAATTCTGGACTGAGTTACCACTCAGAACTTTACATTTTAATATTGGCCTCAGGATGAGTTTTCAAAGCTGAAATGAATCTACAGAATACTTCTTCGCCTCCATAGACCAAACAGCTTTTTGTTTTTTTGTTGTTTTTTTTTTAATTCTCTTGAAACTGATTAGAACAAGAGTTCTTACTTCGAATCTTTCAGCCCTTAAACAGCTTCCTGTTATCTACACACACCTTGGATTTTCTAATAAATTGTGAAGATACGGATACAGCTCTGTAGAGATGATTTATGATTTTCATCATATTTCTGAAGTGCTACCATTACAAAGATGCAAGAAATAAATCCTTGTAGAACATGACCCATTGCTCTTGTTTTCTTAAAGGAAAATTACCACTAGCAGTAACTAATATCCTGTTCAGACATGTCACATGCAATAGCTCTAGTAGTTCTCTTGACTTTTCTGGGGAAATCCTCAACATTGGTTGGTTTCCCTGTAATATGCAGGAACAGCTACCTAGCAGATAAAGAAAATCATGTTAATACATGACAGAGTTAGTTCTGTATGAACAGACTCTTCTGCTTTAGCATAGGGATGACAAGGAGAATTTATAAAAACGTGAATGTTTGTGTTTCTTTGTGTATCCCTGTGCCAGTGTGTGTGTGTATGTGTGCGCACATGTGCACACGCATGCGTGCATACACATTTGTTGAGTCCCACGTTGATAATTATGCCACAGAAGAAATTATATTATGAATATGACACTCATGTCTTTTAATGTCAGTGTAAGATATTTTCTTCTCAGTATTCATTGCTAATAAGCTATTTTTTCTGTCTTTGACTCCATTTTTATCTGTATTATACATAAAATATGTGTGCATGTATCATATTTAACAACATTTGAGGCAGTTGCATGACAATTCATATGACTGGATGTATGTTTGGGGATACATGTCTTCCTTATAATATTTTGTTAGCTATCTTACAGAAATTGATCCTCCTAAAATGGGTAACTGAAAGAGCAGATTAATTATCTTTAAATTTAAAAAAATAAATCCCATTGAGACAATATTTCTAAGATTTTAGGGAAAAAAACCCTCATTTTATTGTGATTAAGTTGTAATAAACTCTGTACTCTACTAAAATAAACACAAAAGTCTCCTCTGTATACTGTAATTCTTGATGTTGTACACTACTTGTTTTTATTGATTTCATAAGCCTGAAGAACTGAAATTCACATGCCTTTTACATATTCTGATGTAAATATCTCTCCGTGTGTCTGAGCTATAAAATATTCGGTATGTCTACATATCCGAACCTTGAGGGTCAGTGGGCTCATTAACATTTAGCTTCACTAAAAGCAACTTATTTTCCTTATGTGAAAGGTATCCTGTCAGATTTCCAATGATACTGCTATTTACAATGATCAAATCTAGTCTGGCTTCTGTAACAGCCTCTATCATTATCCTATCACTTGTGCAGAGAGGAATTATTTATTGGAACCTTTTAACGTGAGTGGAGTGAGCAGACACATTTTTGTGGGTGGATGATGCTCGGCATTTCTGATTCTTTCCATTTATTCCGTGAAGTCTTACTGCAGCTTCAGAATGACTAATGAATTAAGTGCCTGGTGGACCTGGGCATTTGTTAAGCATCAGTATAAGACTAAGAGATATTCAATGATTTTTGTTGAGTATAACATGTATATAGTACCGTACATATGAAATCAACAATATTATTACTACTCATAATAGCAAACCCCTGTGTGGTTGACAGTTCTCTATCAGGACTTTCATAAATCATTCCTGTGTAGTAAGTCATTAATTCTGGTCTATAATCTCCTGGGGGATACTCTTATTAAGCCCATTTTATTGATAAGTTCCTGCTTCTAGAAAATGGGGTAACTTTGATGCGTATCTAGGTTCTTGTGTTTGTAAGTCCAAATTCCAGTATCTCTTTTGTGCCAGTTCTGTGAAATGCACACTGCCTCAGAGACAGAGGAATTCCAAATCTCAGCAAGCTAGATCTTATGAGTAGATTGTCATAGGACACAAAGAAAGGAAAATAGTTTTATAACAGGTGAACGAGACAGTTTGTGAAAGATCTTTAGTAGACCTTTAAATCAGATTGAATTTCAAAAGATGATAGTTGTTAGCATAATAGGATAATATTGCTCCCCTCTTTCTGTTACTGGGGATTGAACCCAAGGGTGTTTTACCACTGAGCTACATTCCCAGCCCTTCTTTTATTTTTCACTTTGAAACAGGTGAAAAATAAAACTAAATTTCCCAGAGGAATCCAGCCTCAGCTGGACTTGGAATCTTCCTGCCTCAGCTTCCCAAGTGCTTGAAGTATAGGCAAGCCCTGCCATACCCAGCTAAACGTTGCCTTTTCAACATGCTGATGTGATTTACTTGCATTCCCTTGTATGCTGCAGGTCTAGTCACAACAATCAGGTATGAAGTTAACTATCATGGGATGAGTGGGTCATGTAAACGTGGAATATACATGAAGGACTAATAGCCAGCCATAAAAACATGAAATGCTACCATCTGCAGCAGTGCAGATAGAAGTGGATGACATTATGTTAAGTGAATAAGAGAGGGACAGAAAGCAAACACTGCATAATCTCCCTCATAAGATGAGTAGAAGTGAATTGATTTGAGAAGCTGAGAGTAAAACTTGACTACTAGAGACTGACAAGAAAAAGAGAGTCAGACAAGAGGAATAGCTTACTGTCTGACAGATTGAAAAATTTCTACTGTTCACAGCAGTGAATATAATTAGCAATAAAGCATTGTATATCTCAAAAGACAAGGAAAGAATTTAACCATACTGATATAGAAATGATAAAAATTGAATGCAATAGATATATTAGTTATTATAAATTGATTGCCAGTCAGTACAAACGTGATTCCATATGAGACAATATTTGTTACGTTTCTCTGTCATAAAGTCACTCTTCCCCTGCTTTGAAAGTAACTCCCTATGTGATACCCATGTTAATGGAGAATTATACTCCATTTAGTATGGAGAATTATACTCCAACTCGTGTTTGATATAGCATCTGCATAAATATGAAATTTCTTCTATACAGAAGTTATATATTCTCCCACATATGTTTCTTTAACCAGTTCTTATGAATGTTGTCTCAAGGGCATTTATTTTGTTTTGTTATAAGTTGACACTACTTTTTTCTGTTGTTTACACTGTCTTGGACTTGGCCCATGGAGGACCTTTTGCTTAGCTCCTGTGTTATGTTCATTTCTCTCCATCATTATTAGATATTTTGAGGTTGGCTTGGTTATTCCATTCTCGTTTGTTTGCCGTGCCTTTATGTTTTGATAACATAAGAAAACCCAGGCTTATCTTTTTTGTTTGTAGCTTCAGCTTAATAACTGGTCACTTCTCAAATGTGCCTTGCCTTTTATGGGGGAATAGATGTGGAAACCAACATAGAAGTGCTAGATTTGCTCATCATCACTGAAGGGCCTGTCTTCTATGAACTGACAGATGACACAATCAGGCAGTGTACATATTTATTCTGCCTAGCTCACACAGGTATACTTATAAATATTTTCATGTATCGTTGTATCTATGTTATATTGTCATGAGTGCAAACTGGTATCTCCAACAATCATCAAATACACAGATCAATTTATCTTCCTCACTCTTCAGTATCATTTCAGGTCCACAGTAAGAAGTCTGCTCTTATGAGCCACAGTCCATTTATGTAATATTTCTACTCTATGATGAAGATATATATATATATATATATATATATATATATATATATATATAAAATCTGTGATGTAATTGTTAACACATAAGTGCATGTGAAACAACTGTTAACTAAAGAAGTATTCATATAAATTTAAACATGCCTTTAGCTTCATAGATTTTACTCAATTTCAAAATTTCCTGTCAATATTATTTTTCCTACCCTTTTAAATGATCTTGTTTCCTAAATATGTATATGTGTTGATGAATTCATCATCATTTTTCATTCTGTCCTAGGATTCTCCAACCTACAAAATAGCTTTGTGCCGTTGTCTTTAGTAGTTGTAACATGAACCTAAATTCCTACCTTCTGCTGCTTCTCTGGGCTCCCCTGGCTCTGCCCACTCGACAGTGTGGCTGCTGCCCAAGTCAGCCAACGGTCTTCTGTCCTCCCTGTTACTTGTAGGTACCGCATCCAAAACTTCAGCTATTCCTCTTCACCTGAATAGACACGTAGCAATTTTTTTTTCATTTAAAACGTCTTTTGTTGAAGCATCAAACTGAAATATTCCTTTGCATTCCAGATATATCATCCTGGATATTTTATAAGTATTTATAATTCAACAAGTCAGTCTTCTCTCTGGCACAACTTCTTCTCTACATTGTTTTGCGTGAGGGAAAAAGCCAATATGAGTTTTGAAATAGCAAACATATGCACAAGGCTTTTTGCTATTATTTGCACATTTGGCCTTTTTATTAAGGGTACAGAACCTTCTTGGCTTTGAAGAGATGGTTCATCCAGTCTCCAAAGGCTCAGCCTTCAGTTTGCAAATTTTAATGACACTTGTGCTCAAACAGTTTTGGATTACTTTGTCATAACACGCTAACTGCTTTTAGGATTCAGCATAATGAAGTACAAGACAGTCCCCTGTGAAAATAGTTTTGGAATAAATCTACAAAAAAAAAATTCTTCCCAGAAGTTTATAGTCAGGTTCATTTTAAAAAACAAACAGACAACTCTCCTTATGTTGTTTTGGGAGTTGTGAGGAATTTGTATATTAAAATGTATAAAAATGTGACTTATTCTCCATAGCTGCTTTCCTGGTCTTTAAAAATAACCCATCAGCCATTTAGAAAATTTGGTTATGGTCAAATTCTGTGGCAAACATAAATAGCATGTGTCCACTTCTACTTAAACTTTATGTTTTTTTTTTAAAATACATGGTTTGTAGAAAGTTCATATAAAAGAGAAATTTAAACTTGCTTGAAACTAATGAAAAGAATAGGCACCACGCACAGGTTCTTGAGCCTCTCTTTATTCACAGAAACATTTTAAAAACACTTATTGTGTGTCATGTGCTAAGAACATGAAAGTAAGTGGATCGAAGGAACTTTTCCTTTCACCCATCTTGACATCAAGCAGAGAAGAAGCATGCAATCGACTTCTCCAATAGTACATGATGTGTATCACAGTGAAGATAGCTAAGCTGTCTTGAGAATACAAATTGCTTTGGAGAAAATCAAACGCGATAACAATTGACCTGGGAGTAAAAGAATGACATGTGCGATGGAAAATCAAGAGAAATTATTAGAAGCAAAAGTTTGAGCATCAACATATGAATAAAGAAAATATGTTATATGTACACAGTAGAGTCTAACCCAAGAGAAAGAGAAAAATTTGAGGGATTTGTGGAAAAATGGATGTACCCTGAGATAATAATGAAATAAATTAAAAACAAGATTAAATATCACACGGTTTCTCTCATATGAAAAAGCCAAAGTATAAATAATTTAAAGAGGAAAATAAAACATATAATAAGAAAAAGGGAAGCAGACTTTATGGAAATGGGGAAGGTTTGTGGGGACAATGAACGATATTAAAAAAAAAAAGTACAAGGAAGGGCAGGGATTTAGCTCAGTAGTTCTGGCACCTGTCTTGCAAGCCCAAGGGTCCAGGTTTGATCCCCCGGTAACCACATAGAACAAAGCAGGGTGTGGAGACTACGCCCAGCAGCAACCAGTACCACATACCGCAGTACTGGGCGTGGTGGCTCACGCCTGTAATCCCAGCACTCGGGAGGCAGAGGCAGGAGGACTGCTGTGATGTGAGTTGGAGGCTGAGCTCAGGGCCAGCCTGAACCACAAAGCGAGACCCTGTACAAAGGAAAGGGAAGAAAAAGGAACATGATGTGGTATGTTTCTGTACAAATTCCCCTCAATAAGTGCTTGTATTATGTATTGCAAACATATACAGATAAATCGAATTAGAAATTAAAGTGAAGCTCTGTCTTGTGCTGACATCATCATGGAACACGAGTAGTTTCAGGTTGTTGAATTTCCGGTCATAATGGGAATTTATAAAAAGAAAAAAAAAGCAAAAGAAAACTAAACTTGTATTACATCATTGGACCCTACTGTATCATGAAACATTTTGGACTTGACTTTTAGGAAATAAAAGATTTGGAAACACCTGAGTATATAGTGATACAGTCAGACTGACTGCTAGAAATACCAAACTACTAGCAAAATGAAAGTGTGCTTAGAGTGCAGAATATGAGTAGAGAGTGAAGAAGGGGGGAGAGAAAGACAGCGAGGGTGTGCCAAAGTATTCAGTCCACTAGGACAAAGTTCAAATGAAGAGTGTA
Organism: Petromus typicus; assembly: GCA_004026965.1. Classification (NCBI taxonomy): domain Eukaryota; kingdom Metazoa; phylum Chordata; class Mammalia; order Rodentia; family Petromuridae; genus Petromus; species Petromus typicus. The sequence continues at coordinate 12,548 of PVIR01026835.1, read as the reverse complement.
TGGAGACAAATGAAGACTGCCCGGTGACAACAGGCGCCTGCTGTTATGTGTAGCTCGCTGCAGCAAAAGGACCAGTTATCATCACTCGTGCTTGATAGACATTCAGAGTGAGAAGTAAACAGGAGGGCTTTGTACTTAAAAAACAAAATCAAAGGAGGGCCCACGTGGGCTCCCCTTAGACACTCCAGGCAGTAGGAAGCTGGGGCAGGTGAACCAGGGATGGGGTTTCTGTACGATTTGTTGGACAAGCATATTTGGTTCCCTGGCTGGAACTAAATTGAAAACAAGAGCAAACATTAGGGAAGCTGGCAAATCCTCACTATTGTTGCTCTTTTGGTTTTTTTTTTTTTTTTTTTTTTTCTATTGGGTTTTTTCTTTACTGAGAATTGAAACCATGCCTTTTATATTTATCTTCATTCCAAGCATTTTCTGTCTGCAGACAGGGTCTAACTCCGTGAATAAGTTGTTTAGTCATGCAGGCTGGGATCAACCCCTCGTCCTCCTGGCTCATACATGACTGCGTGCAACATGTCATGAGTATCTGTTTTGTTCGTGATTTTATTCTTCCTTAGTACATGTTTGTAGTGCATGGTGATTACATACCTTGCCAGGAGCTGGTGCATCTTCATGGCTCATCTTCCTTATTTATTTCTTCCTGTTTTCCTCGCTCCATTCCCCTTCTCTCCATCTCTTGATCCTGATTGAGGAATGCAGAGATTGTTGGTGACACTTTTAGTATCGTATGTGGGCTATCAGTTGTCCTTTTGTATATGCGAACTCACTTCCCCAAGGAAGTAGAAAGAAAAGTGTGTAATTAAATGGCATAAACCATGATGGTATATAAATTTGAGGAAGATATCCAAGGAAGCAGAACAGAAGAGAACTGAGTAGTTGAACAAGATATTATTTTTGTTTTGTATTGTTTTGTGGGTAGAATCCAGGTCCTGCTACGCTCTAATCATGAACTCTACCACCAATACCAAGGGAGAGAGTTCTTATTCATGTATGTATTTTATGCAGCATATAATACAGGTCTTTATTTTGAAGAGTTGGTACAATAATAATTTTAATCCTTCTATCCCCTTCTTTCACCCCTCTCCTCCTTATACCCTTCCATTTTTTGGAATATTCTGCCTTCCTGGATTCTACCATCTCACTGATATTGTGCCCATTTATTGATATATATTTTAGGTTTCTAATGTCAGAGGTTCTGTGATACATTTCTTTCTGTGCTGAACTCCTTTCACTTAGTATTATAGTCTCAAGTTCTATTTGTTTTTCTACAAGGGACTCAAATTTATCTTTCCTTAAGGCTGGATTGTACTCCACTGCGCACCTATACCAGATTTCTTTTGTCCACTTCTCTGTTGATGGGCATTTACACTGTTTCCACACTGTAATTATTCTGAATTGCACTGCTATGAACGTGAGTATGTGGGTATCACTGAAGTACAACAGTTTTCATTTTTTCAAGAATATATACAGGAGCAGTGTAGTGAGGTAACATGAAATGTCCACTGTATGTTTTTCAGGAATCTCTAAATTGATTTCTGTAAGGGTTGCACTGATTTACTTTTCTGCCCTTAATGCGTTAGGGTTCCTTCTCCCTGTACAATGGAGTTCCTTTTCCCGCACACTCACGCCTACATGTGTCACCTTCTGTGTCCTCAATGAGAGTCAGTTGACTGCAGTATGATGTGACCTCAGCACTGTTTTGATTTGCATTTATTTCTTTCCTGGACAAAGCTGCCTAACAGTTTTTCTTAGGTTTATTGGTCATCTCTGCATCTTTCAAAAAGTATCCACACGGTTCATTTGGCCATCATTTAGTAGGGTCATTTTGTTCACAGGAAGTCACTCTCTAGTTTTCTGTATCAGTCCTCTCTCAGAAGTGTAATTGGGAAGGATTCCCACCTTTTGCAGGTGTTTTCACTCTGTGGTTTCCTTTGCTGTAAAGAAGCTTCTGACCTTGACGTCATCCCACTTGTTGATTCTCTTTTTTTTAAATTCAAGTCTCTATTGGTACATTATAGATACACATCATCATCGCATTCAACATTGAAAGTTCGTGCCAGTATACGACACAACTTGATTCTCATTTTTTCCCTTCCTCCACCCACCCTGCGACCCCACCCCCTGTATACATAAGATTTGTTTCCTTTTTTTTATGACTATCACATTCTTTTGATTCTTGACAGCATCTCCTGCTTTAATGCCTTTCATTTCAGAAACTCCCAGCCTGTGACTGCGGTTTCAAGTGTTCCCCTGTGTTATCTTCTGACAGTTTCAACGTTTCTGATTTTCTATCTAGGTCTTTGTACTATTTGAATTGATTTTAGTACAAGGTTAGAGATACATATCTATTTTCAACCTTCTACATGACAGCAAACAGTTTTCTGGCACCCTTTATTAGAGCCTTTTTCCTGTGAGGTCTGGCTTTGTTCCTCAGTCAAAAAATCGCATCTGTCAGTGCATTGGTTTGTTTCTGTGTGTTCCCTTCTACCGCATGTCCATCTTCGTATCACCGTCATGATTTTGTTAGTGCAGCTCTGTGGTAGTACTTGAAATCTTGTACTGGTGACACTGCCTGCCTTGCTCTTTCATTCATAATTGTTTTGGTTATTCTGGATCTTGTCTCATTCTATATGAATTCTAGCATTTTTTTCCCTAAATATTTATTGGAAAATGCTCTTTTCAAATATTTGGCTATTCTATTATTTTTTATTCTTATTTAAATTTATTTTAACAGGTATGTACAAACAGATTTTTATACATTAGTGGGTGCCATATGACGTTTCCATGTAAATATAATGACAGGGTCAGGTTAAATATTATGCTTCCTCAAACATTACAATTTTTATTGTAAAAATGCTCTAAATATTTTTTATATTCTCCATTCTTTCCTCCCTGCCTTGCTCTTCCCAAACTCTGATAAATCTCATTCTACTCTTCCTGTCATTGAGATCAGTTTTCTTATTGCATGTGTGAGTGAAGTCATGTAGTACTTGTTTTTTGAACTGATTCATTTCATGTAACATAACCTCCAATTCCATCTGTGCTGCAAGGGTAAGATTCCACTACTATTGAACACCACATTTTTCATAGCCATCGTCTATCTCTTTTATTCTTATCTCGAGTCTGAGGAAAGGGTATACATGGGCACAATAGATGAGTTACAGCAGAAGAAAATAAATGAAAGATATGCAGACAATTAATTCCTGATTGCAAGTGTAGATGCAGGGTTTTTAAAAACTACATTATTTTGAAAATCAAATTCAATTAAAACCATCAGTCTCCACCTTTTGGAAATGAGAACCTCATAATCAGAATCAGAATACTTTGGGTTTTGGACTGGAAGAGATTTAAAAGAAAGATGATAACTTTTTGTCTTTACATATATTCTACTTTTTTCTTTACACATGGGACTTTCAACTGTAAATGTGGGGGAATGTGAGGTGTTGAATTCTTTGTTAAAAGACTAGTCTTCATTTCCTGATCCCAAAGTAGAATTAAACTAAAAATGACCTGACTGCCCTTTCCAAACAGTCTTCATTGCCTGAATAATTGTTCATAGTTTCAAGAGAACTTCCATGTTATAGGTACACAACAGGGGGAGTTTCTAGATATGCTTAACCAATAGTCTCAAATATAAATGAGTCTAGCCAAATGCAACCTAAACCATAAAGTAGCAACCTAACCTGTAAAGTATTCCTTAAGTACTTCTTTTCATCACTAAGTTCTGAATTGTAGCTGAGCTTTTAACAGTTTAGTTGACACAACATATTTATTGAAAAACCTACAAAGTGTACAACATTAAAATCAAGAGTTAAAAATCATCAAGGCTCTTGCTTTTAGGCCCTTACAGCATAAAGACGGTCATTTTAATGGTGTGATAACTGGTTATGGAACATACTTATTCAATAAAAATAATAATACAGAAGAAAATAAAATCTCCAAATAATCAGTACAGAAAATTATGCTTGATTTCAAAGCCCATAGAAATAACACTGAGCATGGTTTTCAATGAATTATCAGAAAATATATATATAAAAATCATTGTTCTTATGTTTTAAGAAATGTGAGCAGAAAATACTGAATTTTTTTCTTACTATTTAATGGCATTATTACTTTTTGCTCAAAAGAAATGTTTTGAAAGTACAGGATACGTAATGAATATTTTTTTAAGGAAGATAAATATTGAATAATAATTCCTGCCAAATATTAGACCTGCTGCCTTACATACATGATGTTTAATATTTGCCACAAGCCTATGTAATAGAGAACAACAACTTCGTTGGAAATGAAATTAATTTTTTCCTTTCTCTCTCTCTCTCTCTCTCTCTCTCTCTCTCTCTCTTTCTTTCTTTCTTAATACAGAGTAACCCAGGCTGGCCTTGAACTCACTGCAGTTCTCCTGCCTCAGTCTCCTGAGTACTGGGACTATGGGATTACAGGAGTGGGTCACTCTTACAGATGAAAAAAATACTCCTTTTTTTGTACCTAGAATCAAATTCAGGACCTCCTACTTACCAAGCAGGTGCTGTGCTACGAAGCTACATTTTTGGCTCCTGAGAAATTCAATTTGAAGTCACATTTCAGGAGATTAAAAGAAAGCAGTCTTTCTTTTTTTATTGAAATATTTATTGGTACATTACATATATACATCATGATTGCACTCAACAATGAGAATTTGTACCAGTATATGACACAATTTAATTCTTATTTTTCCCATAGCCCTACCCACCCTACCACCCTTACCCCTATATACATAAACTTTTCTTTTTTGTCATAATCTCATTATTTTTCCCTTCACCCTATTTCATTTTGAGTATTTTCTGTTTCACAATATATGTCATATAATTCTAGAAATCATTTACATCTTTATTTTCTCATATCAGAGAAAAGATGTGATATTTACCTATCAATGACCTATTTGTTTCACTTATGAGGATATCCTCGAGGTATGTCCATTTAAGTATAAGTGATTCAAACTTATCATTTTTTTATGGCAGAGTAATAATCCATTCTGTAGAAGAACCACAGCTTTTTAATCCAGTCTCCAGTTGATGGACACTTGGGTTGCTTCCAAGATGTAGCAATCACAAACTGAGCTGCTATAAACATGGGTGCACATATGTCACTGTGATATGAGTCTTTTAATTATTTTGTGTATATACCTAGCAGAGCGATGGATGGGTCAAATGGGACCTCCAATCCTAGCTTTTTGAGGAATCTCCAAACTGATCTCCACAGGGGCTGTACAAGTCTACAGTCCCACCAACAGTGGAGAAGGGTTCCTTCTTCTCCACAGCCTCACCAACATTTATTGCTGGCTAATTCTTAAATGGCAGCCATTCTTTCTGGAGTGAGATGAAATCTCAATGTTGTTTTCATCTGCATCTTTCAAATGACTAATGATGTTGAGCATTTCTTCATATACTTCTTAGCTGCTCTTACTTCTTCCTCTGAAAAGTATCTGTTCATTTCAGATGCCAATTTTTGAATTAGATCTTTAAATTTGGGTGGGCTGATTTTTTTGCAATCCTGATTGGAATCCCAACAGCATATTTCACAGATCTAGAGAAAAAAAATTCAAACTTTCATCTGGAACCACAAAAGACCTAGAATAGCAGAAGCAATTCTAAGCAACAGGGACATGGTGGGGGGTATTACAGCCCTGAACCTGAAAATATACTATAAAGCCACCGTGATAAAAACTGCATGGTACTGGCAAAGTAACAGATCTAAGGATCAGTAGAGTAGACTAAAAGATCCAGAAACTACTCCAGATACACTGAGCCACCTCATCTATGATAAAGGAGCCAAAAATCCTCAATGGAGGAAAGATAGCCTCTTTAACAAATGGTGCTGGAAAAACTGGGCTTTAACTTGCCAGAGACTAAAGCTGGATCTGTCTCTTTCACCATGTACCAAGCTAAAATTAAAGTGGATAAGAGATCTAAATATAAAACAGACACTCTAAACCTGCTGCAAAACAGGTTAGGTAAAACTCTTGAAGGCATTGTCTTAGGGAAAAAAAATTTTTTTTTATTTGGTTCAGGCTGGCCCTGAGCTCAGCCTCAAACTCACATCACAGCAATCCTCCTTCCTCTGCCTACCGAGTGCTGGGATGACAGGCATGAGCCACCACGCCCAGCACTGTGGTATGTGGTACTGATTGCTGGTGGGCATGAGTCTCCACACCCAGCCTGATATGTGTTTACCAGGGAATGAACCCAGGTCCTTGCACTTGTAAGACAGGCGCCGGAACCACTGAACTAATTCCCCAGCCCGTGAAAGACTTCTTGAACAAAACCTCTATAGCACAGGAATTGGCAGAAGAAATCAGCAAATGTGACCTCATTCTTTTAAGAAAGCAGTTTTTCAATGAGAGCAATAAGGGCCCAGTTGTCATCTTTATTTTAGAAAGAGAAGTTTTCAAAATTATTTTACAAGAGAAGAAAGAAACCAAATTTATTTAAGGACCTTGTTTTGCAATATGACAATGGAGACCAGCCTCAAAGACAGACAATCTGGTGAAATAAAACATTTTAAAAAATAAATTTCTTTGTTTTTTATATTTTTTAGACTTGGTTGTAGAACAAAATAAGCAAAAATTTCCCACTATATTTTAAAATTAATTTTATTGTGAAATTAGTACATTTTATAAGCATATCTAATCATACTCGAAGTTGACAATTTGTACCAGTATATAACATGACTAGATTCTCATTTTTTTCCATTCTCCTACCCACCCTACAACCCTTCTTCCTATACCCATAAGCTTTGTTTCCTTTTTTTGCTATCATCACACTTTTCCCCTCGTTACCTACACCTACCCGCATTTCTGTAGTCATTGATGAAATGCCAGTAAAACGAATTCAACTCAGAATAATTCCCCTGCTCAACCAAAAGCATTATACATGAGAACTTCCAAAGGACAAGGCATTCATCTATCCAAGAATATGATAGTGAACAAGAGATGATCATGCCTTTGAGTGAGCTTTGAGTTTAGCAGGGAGATGATCTAAAACCTGATAAAAACTAAAAATACATTGAGAATATAAAGCAAAATTACAATGAGATGCCAGAATGGTTCAAGATAATAAAAGATCCAAAGACTGAAAATGCAAATAAATGAACTAAGAACAACTATGTACTGTTCATGTGGATTGAAATTAAATACAGTAGTACCTCAGTTGATAAATTTTATTTGTTTTGTGATTTGGGGAAAGATGCAGCATTTGTGCTTATGTGAAGATGCTGTGGTTGTATTGGTCATAGGCAGCAAAGTTTGTGAATGGAAGTAATACCTTGTTGAAAGCTTTTGTTTGAAACCTAATTATTTGCAAACATAAGCATTTGTTAACTGAGATATAATTGTATATTCATTTTGCAAACTGGTTTATGTGTGGTCTATATTTATAATTCAACAGTGCTCTCCATGTTCATTCCAAAGATGTTCAAATATAATTACACCTATTTATAAAAATAATTTTATTAAAACATCTTTCTTAATAGCCCCAAATTGCAAAGAGGAAGTGTCCATTAATACAAAAGATAAATGGAAATAATCATTATAATATTATCATATAATAAAATATTGCATGATTTTGAAGCCAAATGGGTTACTCATAAGTGTATTAATTAACTTAATTAATAGATTCCATGTGCAAAACAATATATATTTCCAGAATAATTTTATGTAAATTTCCAAACAAAGTAAATTAAAGTTTACAACTTTGTAGGGCAGCTTGTAATTTGCGAAGGCAGACGATGTCTGAGGCATACTCTTCATTTTTATTTAAGTGGAGATTAATTAGTCATCTTCAATGTTTAACAGTATTCTACTATGTACTTATGTTGGAGGTCTTTTAATCTTATGCATCAATATAATATTATTATAGTTTCTATCTAAAACATCTCCCTAACATCACATGTGCTTGGAAGGTGGTTGGATCAGGAAGGTACTACGCTCTTCAGTAGTGGAATGTGTTGTCAGCAGAGGGAACCTGATTGGATAGGGGTCAGGGAGTGTGAATTGGAAAGGTGTATTCTTCTCCCTTCTCTCTCTCCTTCCTGGCTGTTCACGGATGAGCAGTTGTCCTCTGCCATTCTTTCTTCCATACCTTTTTTTTTTTTTTTTTTTTTTTTTTGCCTCTGAGGCATACTTAAAATCCATATATCAAAATAAACCTCAGCTATTTTAAATTGAAAGTAGGAAGTATTCTGTCAGGGCTGTGATTGTATTTGACCACGTGATTCAGAAGCTTTTGGTTTGGAAGAAGTTCCAAACAGTTTGGAGAAGGTGATTAGAGAATGCTGTAAGTGGAAATAAATGAAAGATTCCAATTAGAGCTCAGAGACGTGTACGCGGATAAGACTTCGGACAGTAAATACAGACAGGCTCATAATTTTCAGGTAAGAAAGAGGACTCCTTTGCCAGTTGAACTAGAGGCTATGTATTGTACTTTGGCGGAGAACGTGTCCACTTCACATCCTGACATTTTGAGGAGTCATTAAGGATGAAGGTATAATTAATCTTGTGGACGACTTTTCAAGGCAACCCAGTGCTGAGGCTGTGGTTTGAATGCTGACTCTCAGCTGCTCTTAGCCAAATCTATAGGGAACATTAGGAAAAGAGAACAGAAACTTTTTTTAAAAGTGTGCAATTTTACCAGAAAAGAAGTGACTGCCAAGTTTAGGTAAAAGGGGGTATAGCTGCCAAAAAGATGAGGTCCCATTTGACCCGGCCATCGCTCTTCTAGGTATATACACAAAGGAACCAAAAGATTTATTTCACAGCGGCATATGTGCACTCATGTTTATAGCAGCTCAGTTTGTGATTGCTAAGTCTTGGAAACAACCCAAATGTTTTTCAATGGAGACTGAGTAAAGAAGATGTGGTTCTTTTACAGAATGGAGTATTACTCTGCCATTAAAAATGATAAGATTGAGTCATTCATACTCAAATGGATGTACCTTGAGGACGTCTTCATAAGCAAAATAAACAGGTCACAGCTGTGTAAATATCCTATATTTTCTCTGGTATGAGAAAATGAAGTTGTAAATGAGTTGTAGTATGTATAGTTGATATTGTGAAGTAGAAAATATTTAAAAGGAAAGAGAGTGTAAAGGTAAATAATGAAAGGAAAACGAATGTGGAAATAATAATTTAAAAAAAGAAAACAAAGATTGTGTATATCAGGGGTGTGCAGGGCAGGGGGCAAAGAGAAAAAATGAGAATCAAGTCATGTCATATTGTGGTACAAACTCAATGTTGAATGCAATTATGATGTGTATTCATAATATACCAATAAAGATAAAAAAAATTTTAAAAAGGTGAACAATGAAAAGAACTCAAGCATTTTGCATCAAGAAAATATAAAAGATGGCTTGAAGGTATCTTAGGATTCAATAAAACTCATTCATCACAGGCTCAAAGGTATAAAAAAGTGTGAATCTTTCATGTGAGAAGAGAGCTCCTGGATTCCCTACTGGGGAATGCTCACCTAGGAAATTGATTACCTATGATTCATTTTCACTGTTCTCAATTTTCCAGGAACTTAGAGGATACTACAGCCATTGTCTATGGGTGCCTGGCTCCTGCTTGCAACAGACATTGGAATCATCCACCTACTTCTGCTTTTGTAGACATGTGTAACACATGAGTTGTGTGGTCATGGTGTTATTCACCTAGATTTCATTAAGAAGCTTAGGAGGATAGGCAACGAGCCCCTAAAGAGGTTGTTTATAAATTTTTTATAGTGAAAAAAAGCACAGTGGAGGTCCCAAGAAGTTGAAGATGCCAGAAATGTCAAATGTCTACTCAGGAAAGCCATAGGCAGAAAGAAGAGTCAACCCAAGGGAGGTCATGTGTCCTACAAACAAGGTTATAGAAGTGGCACGAGGGCACAAGCTCTTTGGTGTGCATGTCTCACTATAAGATGCCCCAGGTGCTATACATGGACTACATTATTTACTGTTTGCCTCAGTGGTTTCCAGTGTTGCTTCATTCACATTCCTCTTTGTCCTATTTTTCCCTTTAGGAATGGAGATGTTTACCCTGTGGCACTGTATTCTTGAAATGTGTAGCTTTCTCTTGGATTTTTTAGAGGAGCTTGCACCTAAGACTTTTCCCTGAGTCTCAAAGGAGACTTTGAACTCAAATTCTTCAGCAGTGCTGGAACAATTAGGATTCTGGAGAGTCTTAGAAATGTACTGAATGCATTTTCCATGTTGCAATGAACAGGAATCTCACAGGGAACACTGAAAAGGTATTCTTGGTTAGATCTCAAATACCAACTTTACCTAGGATCAATACTCATTGCATACCAGACCAGATAAATAGTCTTCTGCTCAGTATACACTATTCTTTTCCATTCTTTGTGTTTAGGTTTTTTGTTCTTACACACCTGACTTCAGGGAGTAGTTACTACTGTTGATTTCACACTATTCTCAGGCTAACCTCTATGTATAATCAAATCATAACTAATTCAGGTCTTAATGCTTGAAGGATAGGTTTAGTGGTAACATATTTTAGTAAACCATGGTAATTAGAATAAAATATAATTTTCAAAGACTTTTCAGCCATGAATTGGCAATTGGAAATTATATTGGATCACATATTTAAATATTATTTATTTATAGGTTTTGGTATTCTGATATGAAAATAGACACATGGTCATACTATAATAAGATATTATATTAGTGATATAATTTTTCCCAGGTGACTAAAATAAGGAGAATTTAAGGGTATTGCTTTACATGGACAATGATATGGTTAATGAACCTCTATAAAATCAGCAACCAAGGGAAGTGATTCTACCTGAAGGACAGAATATACAATAAAAGAAATGATGACAGAGGAGCGAGGGAAAATGAGAGTCATGGAAGAAGTGCTAATTGATCTTGATTGCTTCTCTTTTACTAAATCCTAGACTCGAATGTCTCTCTGCTGGTCAGAAATGATGTTGAGGAAGAGAAAGAAATACATGAATTTCTCTTCCTTTTTCTCAACTGTTGCTAGCAACTGCCATATATACATGAAGGAAGCCAGCTTGCCAGGGAATTTCGATGTTGCATCCCACAATGCTCAACACCCATGTGCACAAAACAAGGCACATGGGTGGAGCGTGGAGGTGAGGACCAGAGGTGAGACATGGAGGGCAGTCAGCACAGTGTATATCCCCTCGGATTTTGTAATTAGCAGACAGAGGACTACAGTGCTTTTTTATTAAAAAAAAAAACCCTCAATTTGAAATAATCTGAGTTAGAAAGGGGAAAAAATCCTATACTAGAGTAGTTTAGGCTGATGAAAATAAGCTTTTGACATCAACTCCATACAGTAAAAATAGGTGTCTGCCATATAGTAGGCATTGTAGTGAATGCTTTGTATATAATAATCTAGTCATAAACTAATCTTGTTAAAAGAACTAAAGCATTAGTAACATGAATCTTTCATTCTTTCTTTTAGAAGGAAAAAAGAGTAAAATAAATCACAGTAAATTTCTTAAGTCATAGCTCTTGAAATGGAAACTCTGTGATCTGGCTTCAAAGCTGTGATTGTACAATTCGACAAACAAAAATGGTGATAAACAAAATACAACACCAGAAAATAACAAGATTGTGCAGCAACTTGTCTTAGCCTTGTACATGATACATGTCTAATAGAATAATATTTCAAAAATACTTGTTGGTGTGATTTTCCTCTCTGTAGCCTTTCCTTTCCATTCTTGTCTTTCATTGCCTTTCCTGAAAATACCTTCTGCCTCTGTTACTCCTCAAAAAGTCATAGGGTTTCTTAGTCACAATGCCAGATACTTTAGAATAGTAAGGTTCTTGATTCAGATGACAAAAAAATTATTGAAATTCTTATCCAACAGAAGGGGAGGAAAATGTATATGCTCTGCAAAGAGTTATAGGAATGTGTAGATTCTGAATGAAAGAACAGGACTGAGTTCATGCCACCTGAGTCTCAAAAAAAAACAAAACAAAACCTAATTTTGAGTTATTATATATCTGGGATTATTTTAAAAGTACATACCTGGAACCCATTTTTTTGTTGTTGTTGAGAGTTTTTTGCTACTTTTCAGAGGGAAATGAGGATCAAACTCAGGACTATGTACTTTTCAGGTAAGCAGGGGCACCACTGAGGTACATACCAGGTCCCTTAGTAGGTACTGTTAAAAAACTCCCTTCTATTCACACAGAATAGATCTTTACCAATTTTTATTGATCAATTATCTGTCATTAATTCTGTGTCCGTGAAACTCATGAGTCTAAGCCCAGGTATTTTTGGTGTATTTCTGTGATTATTTATTCAATATTTAAGCTTTAAAAATTGTCAGCGTAGACAGAGCAAACAAACATGATTGAACTAATAGATGAATCTCAAGTACCCCCACAGAGAAAGGAAGATTACTAGCATGAAAAAAAAAATTCCAGAAAATGCATACTATCAGCAGTTGCATAATCTAAAGACTTATTGCATCTGGCAAATTATAAGTGAGGTTAAGAGTAAAAGTGTTGTCATCAGCAGAAAAAAA
>PVIR01026834.1:0-23455 GCA_004026965.1 Petromus typicus | reverse complement strand
GCCTCAGTTTCCTTAGAAAAGTGGATAGGCCATACGGTTCCTATCTAAGAATCTAAGAATACTAAGAAGGATGTTATCTTTTTTTTTTTTTTTTTTTTGAGACAGGGTCTCGCTTTGTAGTTCAGGCTGGCCCTGAGCTCAGCCTCCAACTCACATCACAGTAATCCTCCTGCCTCTGCCTCCCGAGTGCCGGGATTACAGGCGTGAGCCACCATGCCCGGCACTGTGGTATGTGGTACTGGTTGCTGCTGGGTGTGAGTCTCCACGCCCAATATGGTATGTGGTTTCCAGGGATCGAACCCGGGCCCTTGTGCTTGCAAGACAGGCACCGGAACCACTGAGCTAAATCCCCAGCCCCAGAAGGACGTTATCTTGAAGGGCGTTGTGTTGGGAACCACCCTGTTTGGGAATTGCAAGGTCAAAATTGACCAGGCCTTCCTGCCTGCAAAGGACTTTGGACTTGACTCTTGTCTTCATCTCTGGTAACAGGGACTCAATGGTCTCACATGCTGTGATGCTTCAGGGCAGAACTGCACCGGATCTCCCCCTTCTCAAGGACTATTGCTGACATCTGCCTTGCCCTCTAGGAATCCTCATCTACATAACTTCTCTAGGACTATTGTTGGTGTGGCCCTGCCTTTCTGGGTATTTTGGACTGTAGATAATAAAAGGTGTGGTAGGCTGGAATCCAGAGTCCTTGCCACCCAGAGCAGCATGGATCAGACCCAAGCTCAGTTTTCTCTAAGTCTCATTTCTGCCTAATTATTAATTATTTCGCCGTGTGCCGTGAACTCACAGGAGACTAGAACTTAATGCAAAAGTTCTACTTACGTTCCCTTCCCCTGTTTACTGCAGTGTTGGTACCATTATTTGAGTCATAAAAATCATACTGGTAAGTATATAATATTCTCAAACATAAAATGCTACCACTTATGTTAAATCCTGGGATTATGTCATTTCTCATTCTATTCTTCTTTTGTGTTTTCAAACATGAATTCAAGTTGCTATCTAAAGGTTACACTGTCCAATTGTCCAGCCACCTTTCTAAAACCTAAAATTTTACTCTAAGAGAATGACTAGCCCTCTGGCAAAATGGAAAGAGTATGTGATATGGGGACTTAGAGGTCTGAAAAACCGGCTTCACATTCAGCTCTACTACCCTCGGCCTCTAACCCACTGTATGTGTCAGTTAATCACTCTCAGCTTCAGTTCACGAATATGTGTAGCAGACAAAGTCAGCAAACCTCTCAGGTTGCTGTGAAATTAAACCATGCACACAGGGCTCGGCATCGATGCAGCTCAATAACTGGGAGGGCAGATCGATCACTAGCACTACTACTTAGAATCACCGGGGTACAGATGCCGCACATGAAAGATAGCTGGACCTGGTGTGGTGAGTCAGAGGTGCTGGGGTCACTGTGGCAGGAAAAGTTAAATAGGTCACAAGGTCCTGGGGCCAAAGGATCAAGACCAGCAGCAGTTGGTGTTCCAGGATGCGTGTTTTGCATGGGCTCGTTAGCTGTGCACTTTCTCAGATTCTATCCCTACCTATTGAATAAAAATTCCATCAGAGAGACCTGGGAACCTATGCTTTAGGAAGAACTCTGGGAATTCTGGTGCACAGGAAAGTTGGAGAAACACTGCTTTGCTTAGAAAACAAAGCAAGGAAATGTGGAAGTAAAGGTTCTAAGACTTCTCTGTGGAAGGACACATAGGAGTCATGATTAGAGCGTTATCTAATCAGAGAGCTTAATTTTTATGCTTCCTATGGTAAAATATTTCAAAATTATCTGCTAATGTATACTGTGCAAAAATAAGTGAGATCACCATCTCTGGCCTTAAGCAGCTCTAGTTTCCTTTTTCTGAGAACCAAAGGTGCCCCTGTGAGAAGGCACCGCTTCCCACAACCAGTCGGAACCAGGACCCTCAAGTGCTCTCTGCGTGGTGTGGACAGTTCATGAGAATTCTGCCTGGGAAGGTCCAGTTGTTGATATTATGATAGACTGAGTACCCACCTGACACAGTTGAGGGCCCCAAACATACAGCACCAAGTACCGTCTGTGTAGCCTCCTAAGAGCCGTTGAGGGGTTAGTGACCCCAGGAAAGGAAGCCAGGTATGTCTAAGCATCTCCACAGCCATAGCCAGCTTGTCTCAGCTCCTGTACTAACCCAGACATTTCAGACCTGGACATTCACAATAATTACATGACCCCTACCAGATGTGAACGTAAAAGAAAAAATAACAGCAAAATGTATAGATGTGACTGGTATCTATCATTATGACGGAAGAAATAAAAAGGGGGCGGGGACTTAGCTCAGTGGTTCCAGTGCCTGCCTTGCAAGTACAAGGGTCTGGGTTCGATCCCTAGTAACCACATACAACAATGCTGGGTGTGGAGACTCACGCCCATCAAGCAATCAGTACCACATACCACAGTGCCAGGCATGGTGGCTCACACCTGTAATCCCAGCACTTGGGAGGCAGAGGCAGGAGGATTGCTGTGAGTTCAAGGCTGAGCTCAGGGCCAGCCTGAACTACAAAAAGCAAGACCCTGTTTCAAAAAAGAGAGAGAGAAAGAAAGCTTAGAGTATATAATGTGCAGACATGTACGATGAGACAACTACATAGCATCTGATCAAATTTTGCAAATAGCATTCTTGAAAGTAACTGTCATCAGTAATTAGGGTACATACAAATTATCGATACTTTTACAAACTTGTGAAGGTCCTGGGGCTTAGTGCCAGGTGGAGCATTTAGGTCAAAAAATGAGAACTCTGGTTATTGGTGTTTATAAGATTTCCCCAACACAACAGACAGGAGGAAGCAAGCATGGTGTCACATTATAGATCATTTTTAACGGTCGTCACTGTTTAAAAATTAAAATTGTCAGCTAGCTAAGCTCTTTTTTCTTTCTACAGAAAATTAACAAATAAATTTGATGAAAAATGTACTACACAGACAGACATCCAAAAGCAATCTGCTCTCTCAGACAGGTCCAGGCAGAAAGCATCTGGGACCACACAGACACCTGAGTGCTGAGGGTAGAGCACAGGGACAGTCTCAGGCAGCGCCTCTGTCTCTGCTCTGTGGCCGCAGAGGAGGACTTACTCTTTCAAGCACCTTCCCCAGATTTCTCAGCTGCTTCTTCTGAGAGGGGGAGAGGTCTTCCTCTGGTAGGATGAGTGTCCATCGCTGGCCCTCCAAAGGAAACTCCACAGAGCACAGCACTTTCCCCCTCGGCCTTCACGCAGAGAACGAGGAGCTAGATGACCTCACCCCTTCGTGCAGCAGGTACTGGGATCTGTGCCGCAAGTGTGCACAGAAGCCCTCAAGCTTGTGTCTACTCGGTTCTAAGTACTCGGGCATCACGCGTGAAGCACCGGGTGACACTGCATTCCCACTCTGAGCTTCTCTGGGCCATTTGTTATCTACACAACATAACAGAACCCTGGGAGGTTGGCCAGATTAGCAAACAAAAACACAAAGCCCCAAATTAGATTTAATTACTGCAGATATTGCATGGGACTTACATATACTAAATATCAGTTACATAAAATTGTGTTTCTTAGTATAATATTTGTTATGAGTATACTACATTATAAATGTATTGCTATATATTCTAAAAACTAATGCATAAATATATATTAAATGTACAAATATATAAATAAATCTAAAATTAATCTAACTAGGCAGTCTGTATTTTATCCAACTATCTTATCCCTAATGCTATCAAGGCATCAATGAGAAATTCTTTCCTGAAGCTAAATATCAGGTCAGATAGAAGAGAATATGGGAATTCAAAAAAACAGGACTTTTTTAATGTCTGGAGAGCTGCTGCAGCCTGCAGTGTGCTTACTTGGCAATTTTTCTGTGTGGTAGGACCAAAGTCCTTAATGCCCACTCTGTACATGTGGGGAGTTGCGCAAGGTTAGAAAGCAAAGTGAAAGAGCTGGGGTCCAAACCAAGATCCTCTCGCATTTCGTAGAGGGCTCTGTCAGTCACTAAACGAAACAGACATAAGAGAAGAATCTAAGAGATTGACTAGAAAGCCTTGGTTCACCAAGCAAAAAAAAAGTACCTGGTATAGCCACAGACATTCTTTTCTTTTTTTATGCCTAAGTAAGCAACCATCTGTTTGTGTTCTTCACAGGCTGAGGGTGGCCATTAAGAAATGAAAGCGAGTTTAGATTTCACCGACATGTTGGGATTTGACATTTTGCATTGCATGTCAAGAAACCAAGCTAAGCTCCCTGCGTTTAGCTGTGGCACTGAGGTACTGCCCTGATTTAAGCAAACAACCGGGCAAATTTAGGAGTAAGAGAGAGATAATTGTTCACTACCTTCCACACTTTAATGTGAGTTATCTTTGTTTCCACATCTCCTAAGGAAGATTCTGTTTCACTTTGTGAAACACTAGAAGTTCTATAAGGAGACAGATTCTATCCTTGTGAATACAGTTTGACAAGAAATTATTTTTTCCATCCCAAGAGTGATGGTAAAATGTTCAGCTTCCCAACATTAATGGTCACAGCACATTATTTTGCAGTTATTTTCTAACTACAAGCAAAGGTATGGCTTGAAACACTCATATTAGAAAATTACAATAATGGAACCAAACACTTCTTATTTTAAAAAACATTAAAGAGATTATTCTACCACTGCCGTTTCAAATCCAAATCTTCGTCCACATCCCCACACCATCCAGTGCTCAGCTCTATTCACTGTATCAGAAAGAGACATTTGAGTTTCTGATATCACAGAAGCAAACTAGTAATTCTCATCTGCTTATTCATTTTTAGAAGCTATATAGAAATAATGATGGTCTGTGACAACTGTCTGTGAAAAATATTGTCAGAAATTCCAAACTATCCCAGAGCTGTGGCAAGAACGTCCAGGAACTATTATTGGTTAATGACATCGAAATAAAAAAAGTATATAGTATTACAGTATTGCGCTATTAGAGTAAGGAATCAATTCAAGGAGACAAGCAAAATTTATATACTTTATTGATTTTAAATTTTACATGCTCTGCTATATGAGTAAATCTTTTGTAGTAATTCTAATGCTTTGAAACATTGTAAATAACATGGACCGTGAGGTGTTCAGAGCAGCCATTTTTTCCTACTGAAAGTATATATAGCCTTTAACGCATATTAGAAGAAATTGAGGTAATGAAATACCATAAGCTAACTTAAGTCAGAGCTAGTGTTTTTGTTGTGTTTTGTTTTGTCTCCAAAAATCGAGCATGTATCAGGTAGTGAAGTAATTCCAGGTAGCAATGTACTTAAGGAAAAGCATAATTAAATTGACCCTATTGTATAACATAAATCCAACATATCCTGTGTAAACTCAGAAACAGGTGGCTCTTTGTAAAAAAAAAAAAAAAAAAAAAGTACCTGGCTGCTAACCAACAGCAGCAAAGTTTTCTCACACAAAAACAAATACACTAGAAGAAAACACTGAAACAATGGTTGACTTAGGATTCCACAAGCAAAAACTAGATTGGATTTGAAGTCACTCCCACGTGTTTAAAGTCCCTGAATCTGAAATTTTTAATACTGAGCAGCATATGAGTCTGGTTCCAGACAGGCATTTGAGTAAGCCAGTCAGGTTCCTTGAGCCTGCCATCTTATTAAAAATAATTGCAGGCTTGGTCATTTGTAATTTTCAATCATATATGTGATATAAAAAATGACAGACATGAAGGAGGTGGGAGGAGTTTTATATTTTTATTGCAATAAGCTGGACTGACACTTAAGAAAACGTTTTGACACATTCAAGTGTGAGTAACAAATCTGTCCACTGATTCATAAGCCACATGTTTACTTAGAGAGGCCTGGTCCAATAAATGAGGATCAAAATCCCAAGTGCTTAAGTCTGTAAAATTCCCTGAAGTGAAATAGCACCAGCAGAACACATTCTGACTTTCTTAAGATGAGTAAAGATTTTCAAATAGGAATATAACCTGCTTTTACCATTTTTCTTCTTTTTATATGATTTGTTTTATTCTGTTTCTTTTTTCTTTTCATGTGTATACTATTTTTTAAATTCTGAGAAGACATACGTCTACCTTTCTAGTATCTAAACTTGAAGTAAGTACAGTACTCAGGTGATAGAACTCTATTTTTTTTAAATTTTGGCTTATATTTTTCCAGAGTGTGTCCAGTGTACTTGTAGAAAAACCCTGTTCTCCACCAATGTTGATTTCTTTTTCTCACTGTGCCCACCCCTCACATATATACGGTCTATTTAAACATGGCTTTCTGGGTATAGTGGCACATGCCTGTAATCCCAACACTAGAGAGGCTGAGGCAGGAAAATCACCATGAGTTCAAAGCCAGCCTGGACTACATAGAGAATTTCAGGCCAGCCTGAACTTCCTGGCGATACCATATCTCAAAAATCAAATCAAATCATGACTCTACACATTTGCAAACTTAAGAAAAATGATGATGATCCTACAACACATGCTACTCAGATAAGAGAAAATAGTTTCCATGTTTGTTAAAAAGAGACAAGATACTGTATTTCTCCAGGCATCTGATGTGAGCAGCTCAGAATAGAAATCAGTATCACTACAATCATTAACACTTAAAACTTAAGCAATGAATCATTAATGTCTTAAAACAAGAAGTCTTCTCTTCTCAGAAGAGGATGTCTTGAAGAATGAACCAAACTTCCAGAATGATCACCAGCAGGCAGGGGGGAGGAGATGGAGACTGGTGAGGAGCACAGCAAAAGAAAGACATCTAACTCCAGAAACATGAAAAGTTAATTTGGAAAATTCATTAAACTCTATGCATCACTACAGCAGCATGATCTCAACAGCTTGAAAGGTATTCGTCATCAGTGAAAGAAAAACATTATTTTTAAAGGAGTAAAGAGATTGATGCATCACTGCGGACTACTTAAGCCCAACGCAGCTTCGGCTTTCGGTATTAATCTAAACATAATGGCTTTTGCATACGGCGCATAATTAAACATTTTCTTTTCGAGGCCTTATAGGATCCCCATATGTTTTTAATGGCATCATCTGAATGTTTTTCTTAATAATTCTGGCCGCCTGCTCCTGAATCTTCAAGTTTGTTTTTTGTCCCTAATATCTTTTCTACAGAGGCTGCATTGTGCCAGAGGTTGGAGAAAGCTCGGCAGGCCTGACAGTGGGCAAAGACGCACACACAGGCTCACACACACTCACATTTTCCAGGCTTCTCTCTTCCTTTGCAATCTGTGTTGCTATTGGCACCGGGGCACGCCATGTGAGGGAGAAAAGATGAGGGAGGATGTGGGCCCTGAGTCATGGCTTCACCCTGCCACTGGGGAGGAGTCCACTCTTCCTGAGGACTTTGCTGACAGACAGGTCTGCCCGTCTGTCTCTGAACGTTTTCGGGGCATACTTAGGTGGGTATATGCAGTGGGGTGAGGTGATTTGGCTACGGCCACAACAAAAGGTTTGCCTGGTGCTTTGGGGCTGGACATACCATGATTTGCTGACTCGATACCTACTGCCTAATGAGAACAGGCTTTCTTCTTTTGAGCAGAGGACTATTTTCTGAACCAAACCCCTTCAGACACGACCCATAAAACTAAATAATGAAATATTCACCATTTGGCTTAGTCAGGCACATTTTGAGCTATAAATCAGAATCACTTCCACTTCAACCGGTACAAATGCAACCCAGTGATCAAACACGCAATCAAGGGAAGACGAGGGATGTATTAATAATCGCAGCCTCTTATGTGCACGTCCACCCAGCACGAGTACCCAGTCTCGAACATAGAACATGAGAGTCTCTACTTGAACAATAAGTAAATCAACAAGAAGAAAGAGCCCCACTGTTGTTCAAATATAGCCTTGAATTTGCTTTATCCCAACATAAATTTAAATTCTGGAAAATGACAAAGATAATAAATAACTCACACTTGAATCATAAGTCTCTTTTAAATTGAGTGTTTGAACTCAGATCCAAGTTTCAAAATATAATATTTTTTTTTAAAAAGAAAGTGTTCTCACACTCTTTCCATATTTGTCATCTTGAAATCTGATGATGTGAATGAACAAAATGGAAATAGTAAGTGAAACGGCTTCCTGATGCTATTTTCCTCACTGAACTTCATTTATTTACAGATGGCCAAGTGGCTACGAAGGCACGGGAAATTCTCCTGTTATGAAGAAGTGAGCTTTATCAAAAATTTCAAAGAACTGGCTTGTATTTCAGAATTCCACAGATGACGTGTCTTAAATAGAAACAACCACTCTGGAAACCCTTAAAACATATGCAGGCAAACAAGAGCAGAAACAAATTACCCAGGAATGAAAATGCTCTGCTTTTCACTGGTGCCACTAACATTTGTTGGTGAAACGACTGGAACAACAATCTTTACTACTCTCTTTTGTTTTTCCCAATAAGCACAAACACTTTCTCAAGAAGCCAAACCTTATAGTTTTTCCCATCTGTATTGCTCTAGGAGAATTTATAATGTGGCAAATATAACAAAAAGAGAGAAGGCTCTGGAAATGAAGTGACTAAGTACAAATTAAGAGTAAGGTTGGTGTTTAGGAAAAAAAAAAAAAAGTTGGCATTTCCCCAGTCCAGACTCCATCCCAGGTGCTGTGTCTCTTAGCCCCCATCAAAGGACAGAACTGCTGAAGAATCAAAGCCATGAGCTCTAACAAGCTCACAGCTCATTAAGGACTCTCACAGAAGTGCTCCTTTGTGCAACAGTGGTTAGAACTCACATCTTTCTTAAAAGGCTTTGAGGCATAAAGGCCCACAGGACACTAACACTTGCTCAGAACTAGGCATGGCACTGAGCACTAGAGAGAACCCAGTCTTTACTCTCAGAAAATTCGAGGTGGAGAGAAGGATACATTTTAAGCACAGTGCAAAATGTAAGGATTGTAAGAAGCAGAAATAAAATCGCAGGAAGACCAGAAGTGGGGATTGCAAACTCAGCTGGAATGGAAAGATTTCACAAAAGAAGTGACATCGAAGCCCCTAATAGTGCTCAGACAGTACCCAAGCAGAAAGTCATCAAGTCAGGAACATCCTACGAGGAGAGCACACCACCTAAAGAGGCAAACTGGTGGCTCTTAGACTCTTGTATTCATTGGAGGTGTGTCATACAGTGCACATTTCAAGGCCTTGCTGCTAGATTCTGGTTCTGTTGGTCTAACATGGAGTTTACATCTTTTAACAAGTAGTTAGAGCTTAGGTCATAGAGAACAATGATACACTTAAGGGACAAAAAAAAATTCCCTATGAATGGATCATAGATTTGTGGGAATGGGAAGTGAGTTGATAGAGCTGGTCAACTAGGACTGCTTGTGTGACCTCTAAGCCATAAGATCAAAATGTCAGGATAGCTCTAAAAGATCAATAGCATAATATACATGTAATACCCACCTTAATACTTAATATATTAGCTATCATTTATTTAGGTAAATACAGAGCCTGCCAAAAAATATATACAACAGGAAAAAAATTTGTATAAGTACTTTAACACTAATTTTATTGAGACATCATGAGAATAATACAAGTTACCTTTGGCCTCTACAATTACAAAAGGTGCTCAAAGTGTTGGCCATTAGGTTCCACACAATTATTCGTATGGAAAACTGCTGAGGTATGTATACATTTTTTGGCAGAATCTATGTATTTTGAAAGATGATTTCAAATTCATAAAACCAGTTTTCTGCAAGAAAAGAATGTAGAATCCCCCTAGCACAACTCTTGCCTGCAGGTTGCCAAGCCTTAATGTCAGCTAGCTGTTAACAGTCCAGCTCTCCAGACCTTCCCTCTCATGTTTCACTGTGAATTCTACCCAATATTACTTTTTCTGGAGTTGGATGCTCCCAGTCTGACATGAGCACCTGCCCACCATTGCCACAAGCAAACCCAACAGCTTTTCACAGCTTCTGTCGCCCCGATCACACACAATCCTAAACCTATCCCTGTATCACAATCATTATTTATGACAGTTGGCAACGTACCCAAATACAATTAATTTATCTGCCAAAGATCCACTTTACTGACTGTCCCATGAAGCTCCTGATGGCTCTGACATAAACCAGTGAGAGCAGATAGAGAGCATTCCTGACTTTGAAGATAGAAAATAACTGTCTGCAATCCTTAACTCCTCATTATATTATCAATAGTAAGACCTAAAATGTAAAGGATATTCGGGAGTTATAAAACATTTTCCTCCACTTTCTGTCATCTTGCCATCACTATAACTTCAAACATTCTCTTCATTTTACAGATAGAAAAATAACTGAGTTTCATAAAAATTAAATAGTTTGATCACTAGGCCCTTAAACTACAAAGACTTGAACCCAGACCTTGAACTCAAGTGAATTTCTTTTCATCCCTTAAAACGTATCATGGTTCTCTGTGACCCAAGATCTACCTACTTGATAAACGTAGACCACATTAGACCAACAGAACCAGAATCTAGCAGCAAGGCCCTGAAATGTGCATTGTATGACACACCTCCAATGAATACAAGAGTCTAAGAGCTACCAGTCTGCCTCTGTATGTGTTATGCTCCCTTCTTCCAGGAGACACAGCTGCTAATAAACAGTGAAGTTCCCTTTACTTCTCTACATCTGCTACTAGTGTTCTGCCTACCTTGACCTTCGTTAGGAGAACTAATGAATATTCGCAGATCCAACTCTTTCATATAGATTGCACATTTGGACTCACATGAAATTAAGTCCTGAATTGAATACATCTTAATAAATAAAAATCTATAACAAAGCTACAGATCTATTTCTTAAGTAAAGGCCGTTCATGCTAGAGACACTGAAAAACTAGTTGGGCTCCTTTCTTTATCAGTTGGGGTCACACTAGGAGACACAGCTACTACTGATAATACAGTAGAATAAATTTTGGATCGGAAGATTTGGGTTTACCACACTGAGTTTGCCGCTCAACTAACTACTTACATGACCATAAGCAAGTTCCTGAAATTCCCAGTCTGATTCTTTTTAAACTCAGGAGATGATTATCTCTAAGATTACAAACCTCACTTAGGAATCTCCCTAAAGGTCCTAAATAATTCCTAGCCCTAGATCAATGTCCTCAAACCTTAGTGTGCACAAGAGCTTGGTAAAGCACGGCTTGCAAGCCAAGCATGATAGCACATTCCTATAATCCCAGCCCTCTGGGAGACTGAAACAGGAGGATAGTGGGTTCAATCCCAGCATTCACAACTTATTGACTTATTGAGATCCTGTCTCAAAATAAAACATTTTTAAAAGGCTGAGGATGTAGCTCAGCAGGAAAGCCCTGAGCTCAGTCTCTAGGACCTCTTAACAAACAGCTTGGTGGGCTGCCCAATCCTCAGGAGTTTCTGATTCAGCAAGTCTGGAGAAACTTGAGAATCTGCATTTCCACCAAGATTCCCCAGGGAAGTTCATGCTGCTGGTCTAGGGATCACACTTAGAGAAACACTGATCTGGAGCCAGATCAAGGTGTCATGCAGATGCTGAGAGAGAAGACGCTGGCCAAAACTCTCCTAAAACAGCAACACTGGGCCAGAGGTTTAGCTCAGTGGTTCCGGTGCCTGTCTTGCAAGCGCAAGGACCTGGGTTCAATCCTCAGTAACCACAAACAATACTGGGCGTGGAGACTCACCCCACCAGCAATCAGTACCACATACCACAGTGCCGGGCGTGGTGACTCACGCCTGTAATCCCAGCACTTGGAAGGCAGAGGCAGGAGGATTGCTGTGATGTGAGTTGGAGGCTGAGCTCAGAGCCAGCCTGAACTACAAAACAAGACCCTGTCTCGGGAAAAAAAAAAAAAAAACCAGCTACACTAAGAGATTAGCTGTCAACAAACAACTCACAAACAAAGCCAGCTAGGAAAACAGAAGGCCAAAGAGCCAGAATCTTTCTTCTTTTGTTGAGCACTTCAGTCAAATTGTTACAGACATATCAAGGAAAGAACAGTCTGTGCCAGATAAACAATTTGCTAAAAGTCTTCATAATTAAGATCTTCAAAACCTCTACACAAAGACATCCATTTTCCACTCCTGAAAATTTGCTGCCTTCTAAAAGTTCCTGGAAGTCTGTGGGAGAAGCCAGACCAATACTTCCGTGAGACACTGTAGCAGAATCTTACTGAGGCGCTCAACCAGTCAGCAAGCTGCACACAGTGTGGATTGTGCATTGCAGATCCTGGAGTCATTCCACTTCCTCCCTCCCCAAAACACAAACAAAGGTCCAAACCTTGTCTCTGGGAAGTGTAATTAGAGCAGTCATTTAAGAAATGCACCAACACTAGCTCATTCTTACAGATAAATATTTTTCTTAAAGGGTGGTAGACTTTGTTTGTTAAAGAGAACAATAAACCTCCAGAAAATACATGAACCCCATTTTATGGAGGTGGTATAGACAATATATTCTATTTTGTTTCTAGATATGAAAAATCCATAAAAATATGATGAACAGATTCTGTCATATCTATTTGGTTCTATTCTTGAGAAGGAATTTGTAACACATCTGTATTTTGCTGCAGCCGGATTCCACTAAGTCATCAATTTCCACTGTATTATCCGATGTTTGGCTCAGCTGGAATATTAAGCAGCCACCAGATTTTGAACTTCTCATTTCCTCATGTATTTGGCCCTCCAATGATCAAGCTCTCTTTCTCTGTGATTACAGATATATATATCAGACCTTGAAATCAACTTTCTTTGTTTTATCAAGACCTGGTGCATAGTGATTCTGATCTATCATTTTTACAACAGTCTCTTCCCTGCGGGCTCCAGGTCGTGATGGTGGCACTGCTACGATTTATGATGGGGATTGTTGACAGAAAATGTATGCTCTTTTTGATTTTCCTTCTTTCCAACACCTGATTCTTATTTTCCCAACTCTAGCTCCTGCCATTTTAAGCATTATTTACCATTTGCCATAATGCAAGGGTCTATTTGGAAGGGGGTGTGTAAGGTGTACATATTTTTACATTTGGCTGTCATTTTTCCCCTTATCAACTCAATGCTGATTTTTTTTTTTTACATTCTCTTATACTGTTCAGGGGCTGGAGTTCATATTTACTTCTCATTTGCCTTATCTGCCATGACAGATTAGTTCTCTTGGAAAGCAAAAGAAAATGCAGGTAGGTTAAGTTCCTCACAGAGGTTTGTGAATTCTGTCTGTGACTCACACTGTAGGTGGTCACCTCCCTTTGCAACCTGGATTGGTTATTTATTACTTACTGAAGGCTTCTCTCTCCCAAAGTCCCACAGCAAGGCTAATTTTTCTTTAAAGTCTAAGAGTATTTTGGAATAACTAAGCAAAAGGAAGAGCATGTGAAACCTGTTAAAAATCCATTTGCCGAAAGGGGACAATGTTGAGATTGTAACAAAAAAGTAAGGAAACAAATTTTATATATATGGGGGGGGTGGTAGGGTGGGTGGGGCTATGGGAAAAAATGAGAATTAAGTTGTGTCTTATACTGGTACAAATCCCCATTATGGAGTGCAATCATGATGTGTATATTTAATGTACCAATAAAGATAATTTAAAAAAAAAATCCATTTGCCAACCCTGAAGAAAACTTTAAAAGGTAGAGATAAAGCAAATGAACTACCTGAATGTGAACAATGTTTGATTTTAAAGACTAACATGCAAGTCTATCTTCTAATGCAAATCGTAAACCAGTGGGGATTATTTTTTCACCAGAAATACCCAAAGACTTTGGGCACTGTGTTTTGTTGATAATCGACTCGTACTTCCACTTTTAATCAAGGTTTCTTTAGTTCATTACACACTTTCCCAGAGGGACAGGTAGTTTAACGTATCATTTAAATAGGATAAATACTTAACATCCCTTCCACCTACCCTTTCACTTATCCTTGAAAACATAAGTCAACTTCTTTGATGACAAATTTTAAGTGAAAAAAAAACCTTGTAAAATAAGTCAATCATATATGCTCTAGTGCAGATAGTGGCTATGACCTCTGGATAAAGTGCTCACTTTTCTCTGATGCCTGATGTCCCCATGTAATTATTAGTGGTGGCATCTTTTTGCACTCCAAACTGTGGAATATATACCATACTACCTTGCATCTAATCTGCCCTGCATCTTTTCAGTAACAAAAGATCCAGGTGCATTCTTATTATCTACATTATACAGATGAGGAAACTGAGACAGATCTGGGATAGAAATCTTGACAGTCTTTGTTCTTAACTTGCCAGCATATCGGGTATGACAGAAATGGCATTGTTAATCTTCCTGTCTGGTCCTGTTGCCCTCACTCTTTCTTTCTCAGCCCAGCAAACAGGAGTGGAGACCTGCTATGTGTGAACACACTGAAGGAACCACGGGTAGGGATCAGACTCCTGGATCAAGCCACTCATTGCCTCTTACTGCGTGGTGCGGATGAGCCAACACCAGCCTGCACCTTAATCCACATCTGCCTCTGATCCTCCCAAAGCACCATTTTATGCCAAAATCTGAAACTGGAGCCAGACATGCAGAAAGGTATATGTCAAAATTCTCTTCCAGTATCAAAACCCATCATTTCTATCAAACCAGACACTCCCTCTAACAGAACCCAAGATTCCTATCTTTTCTGATAACTGTTCATACCATTGCCCCAAAGATTCTGCCTTAATTCTATGTCTAGTTCTAGCTATGTAGAAAATCTCCATGAACGGCAGATATGAAGGAGAATGCTGCTGGAGATAGGCAGACTCGGGGCTTACTCTCAAGTGCCCAGGTGTTTGCAGACCTCTGTTCATGCTAATGTCTCCCCAGAGCAAAGGACCAACCTAAAGCTTGTATCTGCGTTTGTATGAAATAGCACTCTCTACTCTGGCCAGGTTAGCTCCTCCTCTCTCCTTACTCTTACTGTACTCAATAATCACTATCACACATATGTTGATTTCTTTATTTATACCCATCTCATCTGGATGATAATATATTTAGCAGAGGAACTGTGTTTGCCTTGTTTGTTAATTATCCCAGCACCCAACAGAGGCTGACAGGCTGTAGATACTCAGTAAAAGCTGATTGGATAAATACATGGAGAATGAACAGACTTTATACTTTGACTTTTGTCTCACTTAACTTCACTGAGTCCTATGGTAATAATACCTCTTTTAGGAATTGTTGTAAGAATTGAGAGATAACACCTGGTCAATGCTGAGACTCCTCCAGTATGTGGCTAAAACTTAATGTGAAGGTAAGAACAGTACGTAATGTGGTGCTGTCAATATGCCAGCCCTGTGCTTCTCACTATTATTTCATTTCCTAGTATGTGTGTTCAGAGCCACTGACCTTGTGGCTCAACCATTGTACACCTCTTACTTCGTTTTGGTTTTCTTTCTGAAATTTCATGAGGTAGGAAAAATCTCAACTTTCTCCAGGGAAACTCAGATGAGAAGCTCCTGGAATAGATCTTGCTTTTGTTAAGGAAAAACAAGATGATATTTATCTTAGGATTAATATCATGTCTCATGTAAGAGTTACTGAATTATTACAACAAAAGACACACTGCCATTTACTGCTCTCAAAGTACTCTTTCTTGCTTGGAAAACACTTACCTTATGATTCCTGCCACTTTTTATTAGTTTCTCTTTTTTATTAGTATCTGTTTAGACCAACTGCACTCATCTGGGGAAATTGGTACAGAAACATATTGCACCTTAATCATTTTACCTCCCCTTCCACTCCCGCCCTTCCGTCTACCCCATCTACAGATCCCTTTTTCCTCCCCATGAAGTCTCCCTCCATTTTCTATCATCTAGCCTTTATTTTGCTTTTCAAATTATTTATATTTGGGGGTTCTCATCTAAGATAAACCATGCAATATTTAACTTGTGTCTAATTTATTTCACTTAGCATTCATTTTCCTACAAATAACTCACTCGATTATCTTTCTTTATGGCTAAGTAGTACCCCGTTGTAGGTAAATACCACATGCTCTTATCCACTTACATGTTAATAAGCATTTTCACACTGAAAGTTTAACGACTCTGTGTGTATCACTAAAAAATAATGTCTTTAACTCTTTTAGGAAGATATCCATAAGAGAGATAGCTGAATAGTTGTTTTCTAAATAGCTCTATTTTTGTTACGCTCTCAGTCTTCCTTTAAAATTATCAGGGGCCTCTCACCCACTTTTATTCTGAGGAGTTAATCAACTTATTCTCTCTTCTTGGACTTAACTTCATCAGACCCTGAAGTACCCAAATACTCCTTGAGTCTCAGCACTGTTGTAGTACATTCACTGGAATATTTTTTTAAAATACTACCCAACAGTTAACAAATTTCAGGTTAAATGAAATTATTTTTAACTATTAAAAATAAAATCAAAGCTAAGGGTGGTAGTGCCTATCCATAATCCTAGCAACTGGGAGGCTGATGCAGGAGAACTGACCTGATTTTGAGGCCAGCCTGGTCTATATAGTGAGTTGAAGACCAGCCTAACTATAGTATGACCCTATCAAAAAAAAAAACCCCACAAAAATTAAAAAAACAAATAAGTACAGAGATACCCTGATTTAGCTGACCAGAATGAAATAATAAAACTCAAGGGCTGGGGATTTAGCTTAGTGGTTCCGGTGCCTGGCCTGCAAGTGCAAGGGCCTGGGTTCCATCCCTGGTACCACAGACAACAATGGCTGGCGTAGAGACTCACGACCACCAGCAATCAGAACCACATACCACAGTGCAGGGCGTGGTGTAATCTCAGCACTCAGGATTCATGCCTGTAATCTCAGCACTCGGGAGGCAGAAGTAGGAGGATTGCTGAGTTTGAGGCTGAGCTCAGGGCCAGCTTGAACTAAAAAGTGAAACCCTGTCTCCAAAAAAAAGAGAATAAAACTCAAGTCTAATAAGAATGAAACTCAAGTCTATAAACTTGTTTCTATCAGTTTCATCATTTTAGAACCAGTATCCCAAATTCTATACGTCTACAAGTAGAATATTTTCTCAACTATGGTCACATGATATAATATGCAGTTAAATTTGCATTAGCAGCTTTTTGAGAAATTGATCTTTAGAAATTCTGACTTAATATGTTTGAGATCAGGAGTCTAGACATCAGCACAAACTAAAAGCACCTAGATGACTGGACACATCTCTGCTAAAGTTCAGTGACTCCCTTGTCCTGTCATAGATATTGCTGCTTCCAGCCAAGGAAAACTTTGGAAGAAGATCTCTTACTGCTAAATTTATATCTCATTTATTCTAACGGGTATGTTCTGTCCTTACCTAACTTTTTCACTACTCTTCCAATGGGGCTCAGAGTATACTTAAGGTATAAGAATCCAAAATTGTCTCAACACTATGAAAACATCTGTTCACTGAATAATCCTGTAAAATATCACAGTAACGTTTTTCTTCAGAAGATATATAATTCACTTCCGGTTTGATGACTAAGTTCAAACAAGCAACTATGACTGTCTATCCCTACTTTGCAAACAGACAATTAGAAATATTCAGTACCTTTGAAATGCTCAATAGAAGATAACTATGATGTAACACAAGCTAGACTGGCCGTATAACCTTCTGTTAACTAACTAGGTAAGTTTTAGCAAATCATAAGGCTATTCTCATTTAGTGCAAGGTAGTATATTTCTTCCAACCAGAAGAGTTGCTGAGTCTTTCACAATATTGAAAAAGTTCTAATTCTAAACAAAAGGCTGTGATCCAGCCCACTGGTGAAGAGCTTGATCAGTGTACGCAAAGCACTAGGATCACTCTCCAGTACCCATCAGTCAATGAATTCCTCATCTTAACCACCTCACAAAAGAACACTGTACAACTTCAGGCCAATGCAAGAAAAGATGATTCTCATATTTCATAGTCAAAGAAATAACTTTGGTTATAACTTTGAAACAGACAAATAAATATATTCTGAGAATATGCTTATAACATAAGCATTTTCACTAAAACACTTTAGAGGCTATAAAAAAAAAAAAACCAGAAATGGAGGATACATGGATGAAGCCCTTCATTTATTCTTTATACACACATGAAACTTTTCCAGAAAAGAAATACATAAGTATACCTCTCTAAGTATCAGATGAATAATAATCAGATAATCTGATTCAGAGATGAATCAGATAATGATTCATCTCTAAGTAACAGATGAACTTTTAACAACTTTGCCTAGCCCAAGTCCCCACAGCATATTTGGTGAGTGACCAAATCACTCCAGTCGATCCAAACTCTGATTGTGCTGTTCTCTTTGCAGATATCTGTGGTTTTCTCATCTGCATATCCTCAAAATATTTTTGATGCTAAGTACTTCTGATTCCTTTAGCCCTTCTTCATGGGACCTAAACTTCTAAAACTTTCACTGAACTTTTACCAACTCCTGTAAATCCTTTACCCGTATGTTGTATTTTCACCTCTCTTCTGAGCTCCAGATCAACTGCCTTGCAATTAGCTACCCTCACAACCAAACCCAACATGTCTACACCATGCTAGTCCTCTTGTAATGTTTATTTGTAGTCAAAATATTACCACCAGCCACTTCTCTATGCTAACCAGAAAGCCAACTCTTCACCCCTTCCGACTTACTCCATAATAAAACACCACCAAAATATTGTACCATAAATATGTTGTGAGTTGTTCCACTTCTCTTGATTTCCATTACCTACAGTTCAAAGAGCCAATCTTTCTTGCCTGGATACCGTGAGAGCCCCAAATCCATTTCTAAGACCCATTCTGTGTACAGCAGCCAGCACAATCTTTTAAAAACATATATTGGATTACAACACTTTCCCACATAAAACACATCAACAGCCCCTCAGCACTCTCAGAATAAAGTCCCAAGTCTTCAGGAGTAACTGAGACTTCATGATCCTCCCAGTTGGCCTCACCCTCTACTACTGAATCAATAATCACCAATACGCAACTGCTGCTCTATAAGTGTCGTAAAGAAAAGACAATGTCATAAGAATGTAAAAGGGGAAATTCAGCAACTCCCTTCCAATTTTCCTCAGAGGAGCTATTTTTGTTTGCCTGGGTAAATTCTCCTCTGCATGTCCCACCGTTTCTCTCAGACATATCTGCACTCCCTATAAATACCCAACCCTAACATTTAACCTCATGAAGCCCACCGCAGGAGCTCTTCAGACAATTAGACACATCGCCTTGCCCGTCGTCAAACCACCTAGAACATGTCCTTGCATGGATGCCTGTCTCCATCACTAAATTGGGTACCATCTTCCTCCAGTACACACATCTTCAAGAAAATGCACTGATCCCATGAATGGAAAAGTAATGAATAAAGCCATTCTACAACACGTTCTAAGGGAGTGAACAGCCCACAAACTGTAATGTGCATTAAAACTCACTGGAAATGGTGTTAAAATGTTGGCTCTGACTTGTAATCCTGGGGTGAGGCCTGAGGATCTATATTTCTACAAGCCCCCAGGGGCACTGAGGCACACACGCTCGGTGACGAGACACTAGAACTCAATGATTGTGAAGAGTAGGGAGGTAAATTGAGAACTGTTCTTGAGAAATTAAGTAAAGAACAAAAATAGCTCTGCTTCACATCTTGTCTGTCAAACAGGAATGACATCTTGACAGCAAGCAGTTTCCTGAAGTGCCAGAGAGAAACAATCATTGTTATAACCTTTCCCCAGTTGGACAGCCTGGGAAGTCCTAAGTTGCAGCTGACTACCTGGCTTCTGCTTGCTACAGGCGCCAGCGCCTGCCTTTGCTTCCCATTATGCAGATGGTTCCAGTGTGCTTCCACATCCTCTCTAGGAAGAACACAGGTCTCCACACAACTCTGTCGAGACATGAGGGCACAGGACGGCTCAGTTCCTCTCTCTCCCTCCCTGTTCCACAGCAGCAGCATTGCTGGCTTCCATTCTGGTCTTTCACCACTCTTCAGACTGTCCCACCTCATTGACAGAGCCGCTGGCCCTAGCTGGGCCTCCAAGGCCTGGCCCACACACCTCTCCTGTCCCAGCATCCTTCGTGTTCTGACAGTACCCCACAAGGACCCACAGAGCTGCCTGAAAGGCAATCCTAATTTTAGCTAAAAATTTTCCTACGCTCAGAATTCTGAGATGCTACTGGGGATTTACAAGTTATTTTAAGGCTCTTTTAAAGACAAACCTACGGTATTTACATAGATATATGGGCCTGTGTAAAGTACTGTGTGGTTCTTTATAAAAGGTGCAGTATAAATGTTCTTGTATTACTAGAAGGATTATATAAAAGATGTTAAAACATATTCCGACCAAGCAGTGGTATAGATGGCCACAGAATATAATGCATCCATTGTAAAGAAGTCCCCACAAGAGACCTCTGAAATCTTACATTGATTGAGTTGTGCTGGACCTGAAAACACATTGAAAATTTTCCAAATGGTAAAATATTAAATATATTCTTTTTTAAAATATTTACCAGTTAAACACTAAAGTACTGTAACTGGCTGACCTTTCACAGCAGTTTTTGTTCTACTATTCCAAAAGCAGCCAAAGAGGGATTGTTTTCTTTTTAATGCTTTGTTTTGTCTTTTACAAAAAAAAAAAAAAAAAATGAACAGTCTTATTTTGAGCACAGAGCTCCCCCCTCTGCCTATGCAATAACATCATAATGGCAGAATAATCACGGTAAACAATGCCCCTGGGATTTAGCTGGCTACAGCAGGGGACTCTAGGAGCCAATTTCTGTGCTTTTCTTAACTACATCATTGCATTTTTGTCTGCAAGTGGATAAGAAGAGTCTCCTTTCAGAGCAGATTGATGGAAAGTGCTAATTGTTGATGTATTAGCTAATTGTTATGATTAGCTCCAAGCTTTTTTTTCATTCAAGAAGCCAAGATCTCAGCTGTGAAGTATGAAGATGCTTTATGACAACAGTGCTATGAAAACATTCAAACAATGAGAGGCTAATCTTCAGAAGCATTCAATCCGGTGGCAACCAGACAGCCACGCGTTAAAGAACAGACAACCCTCAGGAAAAAAATATTCTAACTGCTGCATCCACCCAGTATTTCAGACATAAGAGTTCTAGGGTTATCATTAATGATCTGTTTTTATACAAATCCACTATGTCTTTGGAAAACTGAAGCCACTCCAAACTAAACAATCCATGCGAAACCCATCATGGTCCGGTGACAATGGCAGCAGCTTGGAATCTGTGATAATGGGCAGCTGTACAACACCACACTTGGAGGTTCCTCTGTTAAAACTCAACACGGGGCAACTGGAATTTGGGTCATTTTCAACGATGGCTCAATTTGAGAAGGTAACTAGCTGTGAATACTAAACCAGGTATGGTCTTTAAAACTTGGAGAAAAAAGGAGAAATCAAGTTAGGAAGTTGCAAGAAACCAAATTGCAGGGCTCAGTCCTTACCCACAGCCACTGAATGAGGCCTTGTCAATGCAAGGAGATACATATTGTTCATGCTAGGAATACTCTTGCTTCATATAAAACATTTCAGTTTTTAAATGTTGTGAGATAAGTGTGGACTTTGAAGTATAATACTATCAAATTCTGCTTCACACTTTAACAAATGGACAAAATGCAGACAAGACACCTTCTTAAATAATTCTTGCTTATAAATAATTCTCTACATAAGTACTTATATTTTACAACACATCTATTATTATTATATGTTATATATATATATATATATTATCTTACCTTTTCTTCCTACAGTGATATTCCTTGTAAACATTATATATAGAAAAGTCAGTTTTCAAAAGACAGTCTTCTTTAGTACCTATTTTAAAAGTTTGAGTACTTTGAGTGACTTAACTTGTTACTAGCTAGTGAGCCCAGATAGGGCTGTTTATAAGATTAAATATGATAATAAAACAGAGCCTGACACTTAGTAAGCACCCAATAAATGTTCGCTGCCATCATAACCATGATCACAGTGACAAGTAACCAGTCAACTATTCATACCTGCATTTATACAAAATAGTATGTGGTCCCGGAAGCTAACATATAACATGCACAGCACTGTACATATATTATCCTTCATCACCATTACATTTCTTTTTGTTTGGCTTTGTTTGTAGCATATGACAAATCATCACTTTACTGAACATCTATCAGACAACAGACATTCAAGTTTGTGGCTTAGATTAGGGACCTGACCTCATACAAAAACTGAGCAGAAGTTAAATACTTAATAAACAAACCACTCAAAACTAGGTGCCCAGCCCACATTCGATGGCCTAGCAGTCCAGGAGGGTGAG
The DNA here is from genome assembly GCA_004026965.1 of Petromus typicus. Lineage (NCBI taxonomy): Eukaryota > Metazoa > Chordata > Mammalia > Rodentia > Petromuridae > Petromus > Petromus typicus. The sequence goes on along the minus strand of PVIR01026834.1, from coordinate 1,258 downwards.
GCAGGAGGGACATAGTTAGAACCCAGCCTGGGAAACTTGGCAACTTAATGGGATCCTGTCACAAAACAAAAAATAAAAGGGTTTCTGATATACCTTAATGAAAAGGTATATCAATCCCCAGTACTAGGCGTTTTCTAATAGTCTGTCTTCAATTTAAATACCCCAGGTGTAGATTCCTTCAATGTTAAAAGTAAACAAAGGACAGAATGAACAAAGTAACAGAAAAATCTTGAGGAAAAAAAAAACACATTTAAATGTTTATCTTGCAAGGAAAAAAGGAAGAAAAAAGAAGGAAAGGGAAGCTATGCATAAAACCAAGATAATATCAAAATCTTTCTATATTAAATTTGTAATAATTAAATGAAGAACAATTTTGTTTTTCACTCTTGCTGGGACTTTCCTATGGCTTTTATTTTCCAGAATTCTAACTAGATATTTTAAAATTGACTTTGTCTCACTTCAAATATGAAAACAAGAGGACATCTTGGCTTCTTTCTGGCTCTCCCTCTAAACTGACAGCATGGACTCCCAATTCCAGCCTGAGACAAGGCCGGGGGACCACACTCCTTTCTCTCCCTCTCTCTCTCTCTCTCTCTCTCTTTCTCTCTTTCTTTCTCTATGTTCTCTCACCTCTTCAGGCCAGCACAACTCTCCCCTCCTGAGAGAAAAATCACTTAGCTCTGTTTCTCTTCATTATCCCCTATTTTCTCTTTTTAAATTTTCCCTCCATAGGAATGATTTGAAATTCTTATCATGAGGTTCAAACTTCTCACCAGAGTGAAAGTTTTATTTTAAAGTAAAGGTTCATGTAAAAGAAACGGTAAGTTGAGAAAGTATTTCTATGGATGAATTAAATAAAGCTGTTAATTTTTTTTTAAAAGAGGTATTCATGAATTGAGCCAGTAATTGGTTCTCTACATGGCACCAATATGTCTTCCTACCAAAATGTAGACTCATCCTAGTTTCTACAGGTATCATTGTTATGATCCTTTCATTTCTAATTCTTTAAAAATTCTCATATCTGGGGCCGGGGAGTTAGCTCAGTGGTTCTGGCGCCTATCTTGCAGGCGCAAGGGCCTGGGTTCGATTCCCCGGTAACCACATAACAATACTGGGTGTGGAGACCCACACCCAGCAGCAACCAGTACCACATACCACAGTGCCGGGCGTGGTGGCTCACGCCTGTAATCCCAGCACTTGGGAGGCAGAGGCAGGAGGATTGTGATGTGAGTTTGAGGCTGAGCTCAGGGCCAGCCTG
>PVIR01026833.1:0-23618 GCA_004026965.1 Petromus typicus | reverse complement strand
AAGTGAAATAAATAGGTAACAGATAGGTACATATCGCATCTTTTCTATGGTATGAGAAAATGAAGATGTAAATAAGTCCTAGAATTATATGTTATATATTGTGAAATAGAAAATACTCAAAGTAAAATAGGATGAAGGGGGAAAAATAATGAGATTATAACAAAAAAGAAAGGAAACAAATTTTATGTATATAGGGGGTAGGGTGGGTAGGGCTATGGGAAAAAATGAGAATTAAGTTGTGTATTATACTGGTACAAATCCCCATTATGGAGTGCAATCATGATGCATGTATTTAATGTACCAATAAAGATTTTTAAAAAAAGATTTGCAAAACACATATCTCATACAAGATTATTATTTAAAGTATACAAAGAATTTTGAAATTCAACAATAAAAAAGCAATTTATCTGATAATAAATGGATGAAAAGACTTAAGCAGACATCTTACCAAAGATACATAAGTGGTAAATGAGCGGATAAAATGCTCCGCTTTTTTTATCATCAGATGAAGGCCAAATGAAACAAGCAGAAGACAACATACAGTTAGAGCAGAATAGTGGAATGGCCAGATCTTAAGTACTGACATGAGCAACAGCAAATGTGGACAGGGATCGTTGAACAACAGGCACTCTCATTGTCAGTGAAAATATAATTTGTATACTTATTTTGGGAATATAATTGTAAGCTTCTTATAAAACTAACACGTTCTTATCATACAATCTAGTAACCATGTCCCTTACTATTTTCTCAGTAGAGAAGAAAACTTATATCCATATAAAACTTACAGATATTAATCATAGTTTTATGCATAACTGCCAAACCTTAAAAGCAAGCAAGATGTCCTACTAGAGGTGAGTGAATAAACTTAGTAAATTCAGCCAGTGAGATATCATTCACCTCCCAGGAGAAAAGAGCTATTAAACTAAAAATGGCCCCTCAAAAGCCTTTAAATACATGTTATGAAGTTAAGAAAACCAATCCGGGAATACTATTTACTTCAAGCCTCCAACTATATGGCATTCTACAAGAGGGAAAACTACAGAAATAGTAAGATCAGGATTTACTGGCATTGGGAAGGAAACAATGAATAAATGAGAGAGCACAGAAGATTTTGAAGGATGTGAAAGTACCCTGTACAGTGTTGTAGTGATAGATGCATGTTTTTATAAATTCACTTCAAAATATGGAATGTTCAACAGCAAAGGTGAGACAATGGAACTAATGGATTTAGGGGATAAAGTGCATTGTAGATTTACCAGGTGTAACGCACGTCACTTTGGCAGAAGATATTGGCAATAAGAGAGACTGTTAATTTGTGAGGGTAGAAGGTATAAAGAAAATCTCAGGGTATATCTCTTCATTTCGCTGTGAACATAAAACTGCCCCCAAAATAAAATCTAAGTGGATGGATGGATGGATGGACAGATGGATGGATGGATATAATGAAATAGAAAGGAACTGTGTCTCTCATTTTTTTGGTGAAAAGACTGATGCAAACACGAACTTTTTACCAGAGAAAGAATCTCATGAATTATAGCCCTTTATTATTAGCTCAGCCAAGACTTCCTGGTAGATATAAAAATAACTGTAGAAACCATAATTTTCTTTGTGAAATGCTGAAGAGTGGAAGGCCAAACTTTAAAAGACACAAAGATATTTATGAATAATTCCACAGAAAAATTAAAATGAATTCTTAGATATTGGAATAGTGAGTGCAAAATACAAAATACATAGAGAAAGCAAATGACTTTGAAATGAAAGAATCACAAATTCACTGTATAGATTTGATAACTAGATATGTGTTCGAATCTTTTCTATATTTCCTTATAGTATAATGTTCAGAAATTTTTAAACTTTCTCCAAGACTTTAAGTTTTATCTACAGCATGACACAACATCTACTTCACAGATTGCTGGAGAAGAAATAGAAAAAAGGGTTTATAAGGCATCTAGTATGATATTTGGAATATATAATGCAAGAGACTAACAAATGTATGTTAGTTTCCCTGCCTTAATTCCTCAGAAATGTAAAAACAAGTGTATCATCCATCAACTGGAGACTGGGTAAAAAAGCTGTGGTTCTTCTACAGAATGGAGTACTACTCTGCCATAAAAAATGATAAGTTTGAATCATTTCTACTTAAGTGGACATACCTTGAGGATATCCTCATAAGTGAAATAAATAGGGCACAGATAGGTACATATCACATCTTTTCTCTGGTATGAGAAAATGAAGATGTAAATGAGACCTAGCATTGTATGTTATATATTGTGAAATAGAAAATGCTCAATGTAAAATAAGGTGAAAGGGGGCAATGTTGAGATTGTAACAAAAAAGTAAGGAAACAAATTTTATGTATATGGGGGGGTGGTAGGGTGGGTAGGACTATGGGAAAAAATAAGAATTAAGTTGTGTCTTATACTGGTACAAATCCCCATTATGGAGTGCAATCATAATGTGTATATTTAATGTACCAATAAAGATAAAAAAAACCAAGTGTATCATTGCATAGAACTTCAGAGGAGCAGAAATCCAAAGTAAGATGTTTATAGTTTTTATGTATTTTTGTCAAGCCCTGAAGAAATGCAGGATAAAACCAGTTCTTTGAGTCTGAAAAGAAAAATCAGGTTTCAGTAAGAAAGTCAGGGTGTGTAATCTGGTGCTGCTGGATTGTTTTATCTCAGACCATGATGACTCAACTTAATTGTGCTTCAGGCACCTTGAAAACGGATAGCATCAAAACAGTTCACTCTACAAAAAGCAAGTATGTTTTGCAAATTCTCTGAAGTCCTGGTCATGGTCATGTCACAGAGATTAAAAGTAAATTACATAGTACATGCAGCACAGCAATTCCTTCTTCCATGGAAATAGATGGAGTGAGAAATGAAATCATAACAAACATTTTCTCTCTGAGTTTGTTACTGCCACGTCTTTAGTTAAACAAGAGATATACTAAAGAGTAGATTAGAAACACAGTCCAGAAGTTTCTCAGCATCGTGCTTCTTTAAAGGGAGGAGGTCAACTCACTTTCTCCATTTTAGCCTCTATTATGCTTAGGAGGACATAGATAAACACATTTCTAGATAATAGGATAGCTGCAAAATCAATACAGAGAAATGGCTAATGCATAGTTCAAATGCTACTGAAAGCAAATATTTTGGAGGAAGAGACTTTGGGAATAAGAAAGAACTTTGGAAAGCAATCTTTTCTGTCTTGTATCATTTTATGTGAGAGACAAAGGAAGTCCTTAGATGTAAAGGATACAGAATGGTTAGATTCACATTCCAGAACTGAACCCTGACTCTCCAACAACCCTCTGGATCACTTACCTTTCACATCTCTTGGTTGTAAGAATGTCAGTCAAGAGCTGGGGATTTAGCTCAGAGGTTCCTGCGCCTGTCTTGCAAGCGCAAGGAGCAAGGCTCAATTCCCCGGTAACCACATACAATACTGGGCATGGACACTCACGCCCAGTGGCAACCAGTACCACATACCACAGTGCTAGGCATGGTGGCTCACACCTGTAATTCCAACACTCAGGAGGTAGAGGCAGGAGGATTTGTGTGATGTGAGTTTGAGGCTTAGCTCAGGGACAGCCTGAAACACAAAGTGAGACCCTGTCTCAAAAAAAAAAAAAAAAAAAAAAAGGAATGTTAGTCAAAGACATGCCACAGAGATCCAATTCCCAATCAGTAATAATGCCCATAGAGGGACTGGTAGACTTCAAAAATAAATGAAAGGTAATTCTCACCATTGAAAACACTTGCTGTAATTTAAACTAGACATCATAATCTGTAATTCTGCTCAGAAAGCAAAGAACAGAAGGCTAGAAATGTTGTCAGGTTCTTCACATGGGGTTTAAATGGGGGTGATTTGATCAAAAGCAATTATTTTATTTTCTGGTTTTGATTATACGATTTACCAATTATTATCATTCCCTTAAAAAGGCATCGTTTATGAATTCTACAAACTCAAAATCAGAAATAATGATACTCTTGAGTCTCTCTTCTTCCATCTTTGTGCAATTCCTGTTTAAATTTCTCTTTTTGACATAAATACCCTAGTGAAGCTCTGTCCCAGTCTGAAAGATCTTTCTCTGAGATTTTAGGAAGAAAAACAAGACAAACTAATATACAAACAGCCACCCTGACAGCAGAGGCCAGAGTCAGCTCTCTGTGTCTTCCTGGCTGCTCCGTCAAAATCTTGATTCCTGGTGATGAATAGATTGCATGTGTACAGCAGAAGATAAAATGATCTCTGTTGGCCCTTTCCCAGCCACAGATGTCATCGTCTTGACTTTCAACATCTTATTTTAGCCCCAGTGTACTGAAATGCTTCAAGGCAAAATACTCAATGTCACTCTGCCTCGGCGTGGCGGGCGACTCCCACGTCCTGGGAATGTGCTCAGATTTGGTGATGCCTTCCTCCCCAGCTAGAGTGATCAAATGCACCCAGCTTGAAAAGACAATAAGGGCTGGACTAAAGCCAAGAGGGTAAACAGATGGGTAATAATCCCCTCTTTTATCATTCGTGTCTATGGAGAATTATTCAGCAAAATTGAACTCGCTGATGAGTCGAGCCCAGGACAGCTTTGTGTGGTGAAAAGGAGAGTATTCTTTTCCATTTGCCTCTGTGCCCTGAGAGAGGTGCTAGGAGTATATTCTTACTCAAACAGGAGAGAAGTTTTGCCAAATAAAAAGGAATCCACGAGTGTTTGTTGCAGTTGGTAGTATGACACCAGACAGTAAGAACTTTCTGTCAGACCCCCTTTATCATAGACCAAAATTGTTAAGGTTTCAATCTAATAATGGTCCACAAGCCTCATGTGTTTGGCAGGTTTTTGGATTATGAGGGAAGCATAGCTGGCTTACTTTTGGGAAGTCAGGTATGGTCAGGAAAAGGTCCCAGAAGTGGGGAAAGCATGACCTGGAAAATGCTACCTCCCTTCCCAAATTCTCCCTTCTCTCTCTGCTCCCTGACAACTTCTTCTCTGTTAATTTCCTGCCTTTAAGCTAGAAAACTATAAACTTAAACCTCTATAAACTATGAGGTTAATAAACAGCCTTTCTTTTTTTAAATTGTGGATGTTAGGTATTGTGTCTTAGTAGTGCAAAGATGACCAAGACAAGAATGCACATGGGATATCTGTCAGCGCCTGAATCAATTCCCAGGGTCTCTGGTCTGGGATGGATAAGTTTAGGAAAAGAGATGGGGCATCTGTTGTGGCAAATTGAAACTGGAAGTCAGAGTCTTCCAAAGGACCAAATGGATAGTAACCTCTATTCGGTAAGTTTTGAAACAGTTCAGTGAATTATGACTTAATAGCTTTCGGCAATGGTCTTGGGAAAGGGTTGACCTTTGTCCCCCAAATTAAGGGGCTGCTAATTTTGGTAGTGGTTGCTAAGCTGGAAAGCTCACTAGTTACTCATATATTTTTATTTGGTCTATTACACAATTCATCTTAACTGCTCTATCTCTGAGAAGGTGCCCTATGGAACCAGTATACGATAGGGATAAGGCATAAAATCTAGTACTGCTCACCACTGCAGTGGTGTCCTTAGCCAACTGCTAATGCATGGGTGCGGGTATAGGTTTTGTGTTATTGTTTCTTTCCTGAAACACAAAAGAAAATATCCTGTGGGTTTAGAGTTATCATGGTCTGGGTTTCTGCCAAAGAAAAGAAAATGCTAAGTCACTTGCAAAAGATACATAGATACACAGCATCTAGAAGTTCTTTCAGATTAATTGGCACTATTATTTTTGCTTTTGCCTGCCAGTCAACAGATTCTCAAGAAAATTCTGGGACTATCCTTCTTTCTCTCTGTGTGTCTCTGTGTCTCTGTCTCTGTGTGTGTGTGTGTGTGTGTGTGTGTGTGTGTGTGTGTGTGTGTGTGTGTGTCTCACTTACAAACCCAGAATCAGTCCCTCATCAGAAAACTTAGTATTTGTTTTTTACAGTAATTATGTCCCATGACTTTTTCAAGAATACTGAATTAACCAGTGCTTCTGTTTCCATGGCAAATGATAGGTAATGTTCTTCTATGCGTGTGGTCACAACCATGTAGTCAAAGATACCCTTGTTTTCTGTGTGATTTTATTTATAGATGCTTTCTTAGTATGTAATATTGACCCATTTATGTTGAACTCATGGCTAACATCAGTATAGCTCTTACTGAACAAGCTTATTCTGATTAGATTGTGGAGTCATGATCTTGACTTATCTGGTGATTTTTCCAACCCATTCTGCTTCCTACCATGAAGGGAAAAGCTTTGCTTCACCAGGCCCTTCTGAGATGCTCTTACACTGAAGCTAACCAACCATGGACTGACCTCTGAAATCATGAGCCAGACTAAAACTTAAAACTTTCTTCCTTAGTCAGGGGAATGAAATATTTTGTCCAGCAATAGGATAGGTGACTGATACACTTATCTTATACACAATCATTCTTTCTAAGATACTTCGGTACTTCTCACACTTAACCATCCAAAGTAGAAGTTCATTACTACACTGAGGCCATATTAAACACTGAATGTTCCACTCCAAAAGAGAGAAATACAAATGTGGAACTTATGGAATTTACTAAACTATGAAAAGAATTCTTGTTTTGCTGTCTGAGATTTGAAACCAGAAGGCTAGGCATCACTGTCTTTGACCTTAGCTGGAATCATGTGTATCAGGTGACAAATTTTTCACTTCTCTGTGTATATCTGCAAAGAACTGTGAAAATGTCATAATCTTGAGGTCAAAAATAATATGTAGTGACCAGGAAAAATTACAAATGAGCATGTGTGAATGGTGAGTGCTGTGAATCATTTGTGTCCTAAATTCAGTGTAGAAGTCCTACTTTCTTATGTGCTTTTAGGTGCAGATGGAGGCTGTAGAAGTAACGCTTGATTAGTTTATGATTCTAATTTGATTCTAATAGGATTAGAGATCTCATAAGAAGTGATTTGGAGAGCTAGCATCTATAAATCCATGAACTCTCTCATTTTATTTCTCTCTTTCACTTATCTGTCCATTTGTTTGTCTATAATTATTTGTATTTGTCTCATACTCTGAGTAAAGGCCATATGAGAAGGTCAGGGCCAAGAAAAGAGCCTTCACTATAAATTAAACTAACCAAAAGTTTGGCCTTAGCAATCTCACAAATAATCATGTGAAAATACACTTTTGCTGTTTAAATTGCCTGCTTGGGTATTTTGTTATTGCAGCACTATCAAGGAGGATTAACTGTGCTAGTGTAATTCTCCTTTAAGGATGAGGAAGCTTGTCCACCTAGACAATACATAACTAGCCCAAGCTTAATCCTATTGCTACAGAGGCCAGGTTTCAAACTCAAGCAGTCAGACTCCAGATGAATGTTCTAAGTGCTGGAAGGTGAACTGAGGCCGCCTTCCCTGACTTGATGACATGATAATGTGGATGTTTCCTTTTCTTCTGTATTGATCTGTGAACTCATCAGGCTCAGCTCTGAAGCTCACCTCTCCCTTTCCTGAGCATAGATTCCTCTTGCTTTTCTCAGACTCCCTCGTAGCTCAAGACATGAAGAGAAAATGCAAATGTGATGCAGTCTTTTCCATGTGCTGATGAAACACCAGTCCTCTCAGCTTGGCCACTGAAGTCTGTCTTCTTGGAAATGTATTCTCCTCATCCATATTCTATCTGTGAAGGAAGGAGAAAGGTTTCCTAATGCACTGTCCACATGAGCTCCTTGTCGTAATGGAAACTATTGGATTGCATTTTCTCTAGATGTCAGGTGTGGCCAAAGCATTTCATTTAGTGCCATTTTAGTTCACTGATTATTAATGAGTTTGCCACTGTATCATGGATCACTCTGGTAATTCGTGAACAATTATGGACCCATTGCTTCAGACAAACACACAGGCAAAATAATACAAGGGATATTGCATAAATGTCAGAGGCTCAGTGGTTCTAGAGAAGTGACCTCTTTTCCACAGGAGACATAGAGACCCCATCTTCACTATGTACAGTAGTAACAACAGCAGATCCAGGCCAGAAGGACCCACATGTATGTGATGGTACACATCTAGCCATTGAGAAACCTCTTGTTACATTGTACTAGACTTATCTTTATCTTATATTTCAATGCTTCCTCTTTATTCCCACAGTCCTTTTGCTCTTTGTAAGCTTTTCTCCTCATTAGGAAACAGGGGCAAAGCACAACATGTACTTGGAGAAAAAGAAAGGCTCTGCTCCCCATTAGACGGGTGCTGGTTTCTAACCTTGGGAAAGGGGCAGTGTTACCACACAGCCAGCCAGTTTCCAATGGCAACTGAGTGCAGAATAGCAGGAAACCCGTTGGACAGCTGACACCAAACTGCTTTTCCATATGTAAAGCTGCCTTAAACCCACAAGAGACACTGAGAATAAACTTTGTGCTTTCTTTTCTTTTTGCTTCATACCGAGTGGGTCAGGGAGAAGCCCTGGAAGCTTTTAGAAACACACTTCCAATTTTGAATCTGAGCTGTGTGAGTACCCATCAGAGACAACTGTTCTCTCATGGCCTGCTTTGAATAAACAATCAGGGCTCTGTGTGATGTTCCTTCTTCACCAGATTCTAGCAGTGAGCTTTTGGCTCGCCATGGTTACTTGCGTCTGAAGCCAGTGGCGCCCTTTCCTTCCCCTTGGCTAAGATTCCTGCTTACTTGGCAGTGGCGCCTTCTCATTTGAACTTCTGCCCTCTTTAATCTCCACCAAATTTTTGTCTAAAAGAACCTTTCACGGGCACCTTTTGTTACTCTGAGTTTCTTTCTTGTGTGAGAACCGGCACAGGGAGCTGGTTACTGGAAAATACTCAAGAGCCTGTCTCCCTGCTCTTGGAAGCCAGTAGTGACGGGCTGTTTTTTGTGTATGATTTCCTCCTCCTCCTCTTTTTTTTTTTTAATTAAGGAAGCACAAGATACAAGTTGTTTGCTGAAAACAAAATGTTTGCTTTCCACAGCAAGTGAATACACACGCCTTTGCGTATATGTATGCAGCTTTACTCTTGCCCCACTCCAGGGCTCTCCATCATCCGAGTGCTTGGTTGCAACTCATTTCCTATCCACAGTCATGCCAGGTTGGTTTCACTCCCTCTTGATCTCCCACAGCAATTGCAATTCAGTGAGGCCCTCAGAGATTTTCACTTCCACTAGGCCTGACTTCCTTTCAAGGGATAACTGGTATCTCAACCCACTTTCTGTTGTACAGTTGAAGAAGCACCTTCTCTCTCCAAAGAATCAACACATTGTTCCGAACATCTTGCTGCATATGTCTGTCCTGAGTCCATTTCCTCAGAAACTCGATTCTCTTCTTTTGTTGTCCTGCCTCTGGCCGTACCTAACTGCTAAGCCATGTCATTTTATTTCCCCAAATCCAATCCATCTCTAGCTACATTCTGTTCCCCAAGCCCCAGAGCATACCAATGTGTTCAGAAGTTCCAGCCCTGGCAATGACCTGGCATCTGCCTGCATCTGGAGCCTCCCTGTAGCTTGCTCATTTGGCCCTACAAATTCTTCCCCATGCTTCTTCAGACTATATCAGGCCTCACATGTTCTTTTCCCTCTGCCGTGTTCAGCAATTCTCTTGCTTTACACTGCATTCAGAAGATAATGGTTCGCTGGCCTAAGTTACTCCTTTTATTCAGTCAGTCTTTTTAACACCTTAATAAGTAACTGGCCACTTTCCTGGAGTCATGGATGAGGAGAGGCCTTCCTCTTTCCCCAGGCCAGTCTCTGCAGCTGTGTGAGCTCCTGATATAGCTCCAGCAGGTGTCAAGGGACAATGCTCGCTCATAGCCACAGACTTCCTGCCATCATCTCCCCCTTTCTCTCTGCCTTCTGATACAGATATAATTGCTAAAAACAAAAGAAGTCCCAACAACCTTTCTCATTCCATATGTTCATCTTGTTGCCATCCTTCTCTTCCTGTAATTCCTCACTGAGTAGCTGGGTGTGACTCTCTCAGTTCTCCACCTCTCCTTCTTTCCTCTTTTATTCCTCTTCTGCTTTCAGCTCACAAGAACTTTCCCCTAAAGGCCACAGTGAGCACAAGTCTCCTCCTTCTTTGACATTTCACCTTTTTTTGCTGCGTATGGCCTGCTTTTCACAGAGCTCTTCTGTCTTGGTTATCACTTTCTTTTGTCTTCCTTGTCCTTTTATGCCTGCTGCTCCCTTTCTGGTACCTCTCCAAAGACAGAGGCCTAAATTCAGTTTTGTAATTTATCAAACATCCACTGGACATTGGCTCCACCTTAGCTCAAATAAAGCAGATATTAAATGAGAATTTTCTTATACTCTGAAGATTTCAGCTCAAATGTCTTTTCCAAGATGTTAAGAGGAGGCAGTGATGCCGGTTATGTTGCCACTAAAATACAGAATAATTTTGAGAAGCTGGAAAACAGCTGCTTCCTCGAGTCCTACAACCTCACTACCCTGGCCTTGGACTTAGGACTGTTGTGATCTCCTAACAATGTGTAAATTAAAGGATTAAACCCTGGAACATCACAGACTTTCCAGACCACTGTTTCAAAGTTAGGGTCTGAAAACATTCTCATGCTCCCGCTATGGCTATTAATCAAGTTGAATATGATGTGTGTGTTTCAGAGATATTCTTGAGGGTTTACTAACTGGTCATTGAAACCTTTTCTCCCAATGTCTCTCTATCAATCCAATGAACCCAGAAGATTAGAGTTCTTAGAGGGGGCCATAATTAGAGAACGACAGAAACTCACTTCACAAATGAGTGTTACAGGTGGGCCACGCTGCACATGAAGAAAGGTAGAGTAGAGTCTACCCAGCTCTCAGGGACCATCTGTAGAGATTTCGAGGGTATGTGTCTCTCCAACTGGATGCTTTCAAGCTGCAGAATTCTTTAGATTTAGGTGGCATGTCAGTGTGTGGTGAGAGGGCTTGGGAGCACTTGATATTTAAGAAGAATTTATGTCTGTCTTGACAGTATAAATAAAAATAGATAGGGAAGGAGGAGATAATCCATGAGTTGACATGAAAACCAGAGATCCTGAGCAACATTTTTTCCCTTTATTGAGTTTATTAACACATTCCAGGAGTACAGTATGATCACATGGTTCACTGAGAATTTGTATGTGCACATGCTGTATTCTTACTTTCTCTCATTCTCCTTCTACCCTTCAACCTCCCACCTCACCCCCATATTCTTAAGCTTTGTTTCTGGTTCTTCCTTTGTATCATTAACCTTTTTCTTTTTCTTCTTTGCTTTCCTCTAGCTCCTCCCAAAGTTTCCCTTCCCTTTTAAACATCTTATTCCTGTCACAATACCTATCATACATTTTGGATTCCACTTACATCATCTTAATGGGACCATACTTCAAAAAGCCTGGGAAATGAGAAAATAAGAAACCAAAAAACAAAAACAAAGCAAAACAAATCATGTTATATTCAATATACTAGAATTTTGATTTAAATTAGACTAGAAATTTTGTTTTCTGAAAATGTCCTGTGTTCCTAAGTATACTTGTCATAGAAAATTGCTTGGGAAATTGGAACTATCTCAAAAATTCAAGAGTACAAAAAGATAAGACCAGGCATATAAGAAAGCAGAGAAACATAAGCATATTTCCTTTGTGCATCTTTTCTCAATGACTTACACACATTTCCAAGGATTCAGACCACTGATTCATTTTTACTATTAAGCACTTTTGTGTTCAAGACTGTCCTGCTTTCAGGTGACAGAATCCTGACTCAACTGGCTTTAAGAAGAAGGGCTCAAGTAATGACAAACCCAAGAGGTGTTTTTGATTTAGGAATAACTCAGAACATTAAAACGTGGTCAAGGCACTAGCTTTCTCCTTATTTGAGATACATTTGTCTCTATTTGGCTTACTTCCTTGTAATTGTTCTTTCTCGGTGATGGGCATAATTGGTCATATCATTCCTGCTTAATAAATCTTGCACAAAATGTCAGGCAGGACAACAATAAATTTCCATTAAATTGTCTAATTGGCCCTCTTGTCTCTGATTCTATCTTAACTCCGGATCTATGTAGTATGTCTGTATATGATGTGATCACAAACACGGAATATGGCTGCCAAAGGCCATTGAAAAAATTGTCAATATTGAGTGTGATTATGATATGTACATGTAATGTACCTGTTTCACAGTTTAGAAAATTGTCCTGCTCGCAAAAACAATATAGTATGTCCTCATCCACCTAGTTCACCAGATCTGACCTCTGATTATTCCCCAGAGTCAAAATGACACGAAAATTTGAAAATCTGAATTTATTCAGGACATCAAGAGCCTAACTAAAGGCATTCATGAAAGAGGATTCCTGGAACTGCTTCAGAAAATCAAGAATCATGGGTAAGTGTGATTTCAGCAAAAGGGGAATATTCTGAAAGGGATTAATGGCAATATGTTTTACTAAAATAATTTTTAAAAGTTTAAACATTCACTGTTATGTTTTTATAATGCCTCATATAGTATTCTAATTGGTGACACATGCGCTAGATGTCCATCCCTGTAGTTGTGAAAGAGGTCAACCTCACATAAAAACTAGGAAATGAATTTCCACAGAAGGGCTCTTAAGAAGGGAAAATAAGAGGGTTGGGGTGTAATTGGGGGACAGAATAGTTGCCAAATATGTGTCATCCCTGGTGCTTGGTCTCCAAAACCTCAAAAAGATGGTGAAATGGGCCGGGGAGTTAGCTCAGTGGTTCCGGCGCCTGTCTCGCAAGCGCAAGGACCCGGGTTCGATTCCCCGGTAACCACATACCTATATTGGGTGTGGAGACTCATGCCCAGAAGCAACCAGTACCACATACCACAGTGCCGGGCGTGGTGGCTCACGCCTGTAATCCCAGCACTCGGGAGGCAGAGGCAGGAGGATTGTGATGTGAGTTGGAGGCTGAGCTGAGGGCCAGCCTGAACCACAAAGCGAGACCCTGTCTCCAAAAACCTAAAAAAAAAAAAAAAAAAAGATGGTGAAGGGTTGAACTAAAGATATAGCTGTCCACTAGCTTGTTCCCATTTATAGCCTCTTCCATGGTCCCATTGTTTGTTTTCTTCTTTAATTCTGTCAGTTTGCCTCATGTATGTTGGGGTTTTCTTACTAAGTTCACGTAGCTAAAGAATGCATTGGGGAGAAATGTAACTTGAAGGATGTAACTTGATAGTGGAGTCAATTTAGGAATATTTTGAAGAGATTTCAAGATCTGGAAAGTTATTCTTCAAGAATGAGAAAAGGAAGAAACAATAAATGTGATAATTCAAGGAGATGAGTTTGTTGTGAATATTTGGAGAAGACTGTGAGGACGTTGGCACTTATTTTACAACTATATTATCTAATTATTTTCTATGTGCCTTCATTTTGGAATTTCAAGATTTGTATAGGTAAAGTAGCATTAGGCTGATTTATAATTCTATAATGTTTATCAGAGTTTAGCCTGAGTGAAATTAAATGCTTGCAGAATAAAGGGTTTATTTAGAAAATGATAACATCGCGATATAGATTTGGTTCTTTGAATGTAACTGGGTTTTTTCCTTGTGAATCACAGGCCATTGAACAAGCTGTTTCCGTTCTTTAACTGTTATTTTCTTTTCCTATCTGACTCATGGCTAAGTCTATTTGCCTTTTGGTTCCCAGTACAGATACACCTTCCTAAAAATGCCTTTTCTAATAACTCAGGATTCTCTGTGCAGTTCCTTCCACTTACTCCAGAGACACTCTTGTCAAACTTTGTTTAGTAGCCTGTTTTTTGAGGGTAAATATTACTTCCTGTTTTTTTTTCAATTAATCCCTAATAGTATAATATATAGGAATTCAACAGATCCTCTATGAATTAATAATTAAATATTTTTAGACTGGAGAACTGTCTTAGTCCCTATTTTACATTTATGCATCAGAATACCTTGGCATTAAATGAATTGATTCTTGCTCAAAACTGAGGCTTGAGATAGTTTAAAGAATGAATATCTCCAGACAAAAAGATAAGAATTTCTTATAGGGCCCAAAGTGACTAAACTCTGTACTGGGATTCAGATTCCATTTACTATTCAGCAATGCCTAGTAAGATGAAGTAAGTTGGTTTTAGAAAGACTGGCTGACAGGTGGTGTCATCAGCTGAGTTTGGTATTTTTAGGGCTCATATTTTAGCATATTTCACCAACCTGAGATGACCCCACTCTGTCAAATGCATCCTTTTAATGAATGCTCCCCCAAATCCTGCCAGTTTTGCTGTGACAGTGATTATAAAATATCAAGTGGAAGACGCATTGCAGTTTCAGAAACATTAGATGTGAAAAAGATATATGTCATAAGCTGAATTAAAGGCAGGAGAACAGACCTGGAATCTACAGAATGTGGAAGTCCCCATGACTTCATCCACTTCAGCATTCACCAAACATTAAATAAAATGAGAAACGAAGATTTTATATAAACATAGGGACACAGGTATTGAACAGTAAATCAGCTTTTGAGACAAGATGGATTCAGTCCAGTGTTGACACTTCATAATTCTATGCACTAATATAAAGGTTAAAAAATAAATACTAGGGATTATATGTCATCAAGTGACAAATATCTCCTTCATGTGTTAGAGATAACTAATTTATCTGCATAAAGTTACTTTAATTTTGTAACTTTTGTAACTTTAATTTATGTAGTGGACCCTTGAATTATGACCAGCCTCACATACAAACAACTGGGTTATGACCCAAGTTTTAATTTTAACTTATGACTGAAGACTTGAATTATGACCTGAATGTCAGTGGCTTGTGCTTCCGGGTGATCTGAGATACAGATTTAACCCTTAATGAGTTCTGCAAGGAACATGACAATAACCTTTCCTGTGTGGGCTAATTAAAAAATCCTGGGCCAATGTCTCTCTAAGGACACTGAGATCTACCTACATGCAAGAGAGACTTTGTAAGCTGTGTAGAGGAGCCTAAACCTTCAGGAATGAATTGAGTTTATAACTCAGGGATCCACTGTACTCAAATGCCTAAATCTTTTCATTTATCCCAGAAGAACGCAGAGAGATTCTTGAGTCAGGTTTTAGCAGTTGAGGAACTACTTAAAGAAATGTATATATATATACCTAAGGGTACAAATGATCTTTCCCTCTGCTCCTTGAAAGCCTTTCATTTAAAAAGAAAATCATTTGCCTGGCATTAGATCTTCAATATTTCATAACAAATCACTATCATTATGCCAAGCTTTGAATTCACTCTTTCTGATAGTAACCTTAAATTTGGCTTTCTTCAGTAAATATCAGTTTCCTCACTACATAATTCTGTAAGGTTTTTTTTAAAGCCGATTTTTCCCTTTCTCCTCTTTTCATTTCCTGCTCCCCTTAGCACAGCATTTGAGAAACTCCCCCTCAACTCCACCTCCTCTCCAATTCCCCTACCTACCTGGAACCTCATGCCCTTTCTTCATTACTTTGCTAATAACAAAAGCATCTTCATTTTCTCTGGAACTCATGCAGAAGAAACATTTTAAGCTCAACTAAATAATTATCCACCTACTTTATATTTTCTCCCAAAGGGAAAAAAAAATACTGATTGACTGAAAAATCACCAGGTTGTTGTCACCAGAATTCTTAATGTGAAACCTTCCTTACACTCTTCCTTTTCTGTTTTTGATGCAGAAAGTGGTAAAATTAAGAGAATTGGTGGTTTGTATTAGAAAGTGCCAACACTTAAATGAGGGGACATTGAATTACACTAGTCACTGCCAATGCACTCAGTAGATGAGTGGCAGCCTGCAGAGAGCCAGCATGTGAAGAGCATGTGTGTGGCTGTCTTCTGCCCACAGAAGTCCCGTGAGGTTCCCAGGGATACAATGAGGCGGTGCTCATAGGACAGGGCACATGGTGATGGTCTGGGCTGCCTGCTAACCGGACTGACCCAGCTAACACAAAGCCTTCCCAACAGAATGATACCCTAATCTTTTCCGTGCCTTCATCCTTTGAAAGCATGAGAAAAAATTGTGATTTTTATTTAAGAATGCCTCTAACAGAGCAAAACTGCAATGCATTACTCTTGCTCGTTAAGTTTTACATGTGTAAACATACACAGGTGCACCTGCACATACAAACACACACAATCAATGTTGAACCAGTAAAAAGCTCTCTCTGAAACCTGCACAATCTTGTAACTTAGCTAAGTTTGATTTTCTGTCCTTTCTCTTTTACTAGTGCCATCTTTCTGCTCCTCATCTCATCCAAATGTTTCCTTCTTGTTGTCTCCGACAACTCTGTACCCTTCCTGGTTAATTTGTTAACTGGTAAGTAAATGTCTTTTTACTTTTTACAGCTGTCTGTTTTCAGCTGCTATAACAAATATTTCAGATGGGACAATTTATATAAAGCATACAGTTTTTCCTTATGATTTGGAAGGCTGGGAGGTTGAAGATCAAGCAACAAGAAGGTTCAGTTTCCAATGAGGACACTGCTGTATCTTCCTGTGGCTAAAAGGAAGGGAGGCCTTTCAGCTCCCCCTAAGGCACTGGTTCCATTTCCAAACTTGACACTTTCCAAAAAGTCCCACTTCTTCAGGCCTCCACCCCGAACTTGCGATTCCAACATATGAATTGTAGAGGATATCAGTGTGCAGATTACAGCAATAAATATTGGAAAATGTTGTCTTAGCACAGGCCATTTCAGTGATAGAGTCTTCAAAGGCAGAAAGCGATGCAACGAGAAAGGTGAGCTAGTTTACTAGGACTTTGGAAATTAGATCCTCCTTTCTTGGTCTTCTCAGCAGTACAGTGTCCAGGAAGGGTCTGTTTGATGTCTCGTTGTCCATTACTAATGGAGACTACCCACAGACATTTTCAAAAGTATGGAATATGAAAAAGATGATGATAAAACATTGATCTTCAACTATCTCTACATTTACCATGAAGACCCAGGTCTATCAAGGGAAGAGCATTATTGCCAGAAACACTCCCCATCCTCCATCACTTTCCTGAGTTAGTGGTTTCCAGAAATCCTGCTTTGAGACAACTAAAACTGTTCCGATGCCTTGAAACTTTGGCACTTAGCAAGCTAAATAATTTAAATCACATTAAATTTCAAAGATCAAGGAACTAGATCTAATTTATGGGTTCTCATATCTGAAGGAATATTTCAATTCATCCAGTTTATTTCTCTCCAGGAGCAAGTTAATAATTGCTTAAAAGAAATTTATCTGCTTAAACTTATGGTGTCACAAAGCAGAAAAGTTTATAAACACCATTGCGGTGGAAAAGATCTGACTACTTCCACCCTCTATACAAGGAGGCCTTGACAACATCCTTTTTGCTATGTGTTTCCAGGTGCTCTGAAGACTTCCTGTCACTATAAGTCACACAAGATATAGTTTCCAAAGAGAATTGATTTGCATTTGAGTGAGTGGAGATTTCCAAACTCCCTTTTCCAGCCCCTACTAAACATTGTGCACATTATGTGCATTTCTATGGAACACTGAGAACATTGCATTCAGGGATCAGGAGCTTCAGAGGTCACCAGAGGATGAGTAGGGATAATAATACTGTTCTTGGGTATTGAATTCTGGGAAAACATCAAAGTAAGGAAGTTGAGTCCAAGATTCTTGAACTAGCTCTAAAGATGAAAAGAGGTGGTTATATTGTTTTGTGTGCAGTGTCTTTTGTCATTGATTTACTATCTATGTTCCCCAAAACCATGGGTGAAAAGCACATTCAATCTGAATGAAAGTCCTCTCAGTTTTTGAACCATGGCATTATAAGTGACAAGCTCACAATCAGAAATCATTAACAAATGAGGAACGAGTTGTATCAGATATCTGTTGCAGTAAATATATAGCAAATTCTTCCAAAAATATAGCAAATTCTTCCAAAACTTGGTAGCTTTAAATGACAACAAACATTTCCTACCTGTCCCAGTTGTGACGGGGTCAGGATCAGGAGGATTAGGATTCTTTGTACTCTCTCAGGGTCTCAGACTCTCAGACTCTTTCAGAGGTCTGCAGTCCTCTGAAAACTCACACAGCTGGAGGCCCCACCTCCCAGGCCATCTTTCAAACAGGTGTGTGTCCCCCGCTTGTTGGATATTTTGGTCCCTTTCACCGTGAACACCCACTCCAGCTAAACCTCCGCCAGCAGGTGTGGCCTCTGCTTAACAATTCAGAGGAGAGTAAACCACACCAAGACTAGTTCTTCCACATTCTAGTGTAGGAAGAAAATATGAGTAAATTTCTCTGGACTCTTGGGCCAAGAACTTTGAAACTCTTAGCAAGAATGAAACAAATATATGTCCAATCATATTTAGTTAAAACATTCTGTTCACTAAATTTGCCATTAAGAGGATTAAAAAGCAATTGGCATGTAAATATTTTTTATTCAAGTCTTTATTGGTACATTATAAATACACATCATAATCGCATTCAACTTTGAGAGTTTGTACCAGAATCTGACATGACTTGTCATTTTTCCCATTCCCCCACTCATCCTGAAATCCCCACCCCTGATGTACATAAGCTTTGTTTCCTTTTTTATTACTATCATTTTTACCTTCATTATTTACCTCTACATCCTCTTTCCTTTATGTATTTTTTTTCACAGTATCAACTATATATATATATATATATATATATATATATATATATATACATACTAGAACTCATTTACATCTTCATTTTCTCATACCAAAGAAAAGGTATAATATTTATACATCTTTGACCTATTTATTTCACTTATGAGAATGTCTTGAAGGTTTAGCCATTTGAGTAAGAATGACTTAATCTTATCATTTTTAATGGCAGAATAATACTCCATTCTATAAAAGAACCACATCTTCTTTATCCAGTCTCCAGTTTATGGACATTTGGATTGTTTCCAAGCTTTAACAATCATAAACTGAGCTATTATGAACATGGGTGCACATATGCACTGTGCAAAATGAATATTTTAATTCTTTTGTGTATATACTTAGCAGAGCAATGCCTGGGTCAAGTGGAACCTCCAATTCTAGCTTTTTTTATTTTATTTTATTTTTTTTAGGTTTTTTGAGACAGGGTCTCACTTTGTAGTTCAGGCTGGCCCTGAGCTCAGCCTCCAACTCACATCACAGCAATCCTCCTGTCTCTGCCTCCAGAGTGCTGGGATTATAGGCATGAGCCACCATGCCCAGCACTTTGGTATGTGGTACTAGTTGCTGCTGGGCGTGAGTCTCCACCCAGTCTCCACGTGGTTACTGGGGATCGAACCCGGGTTCTTGCACTTGCAAGATAGGCGCCGGAACCACTGAGCTAAATCCCCAGCCCCAACTCTAGCTTTTTGAGGAATCTCCACACTGATCTCCACAAAGGCTGTATGAGTCTACACTACCACCAACAGTGGAGAAGGGCTGCTTTTACTCTGCAGCCTTGCTAACATTTCTTGCTGGCTAATTCTGAGATAGCAGCCATTTTTGTGGAATGAAATGAAATCTCAGTGTTATTTTCATCTGCCTCTCTTGAATAGATTATTTCTTTCTCTTGGATTGTAACCTGTACAAGAAGATAGTGACCTTCTTCATTTCTCTTTATCAATTTTGGCTTGAAATCTATTTTGTCTGCAAATAAGATCACCACTTCTGGTTTTTTTTTGCAGTTTACTATTGCATGGAAAATTGTTTTCTATCCCTTTACTCTCAGTCTATGCCTTTCTTTCTCAGTTAGGTGTATTTCTTATATGCAGCAGATTGTACAGTCTTGCTTCTTGATCCATCCTGCCAGTCTGTCTCTTAACTGGTGCATTGAGTCCACTGACATTAATGATTATGACTGATGTAGACAGACTTAGTGCTGTGATGTTCTCCTGTTCTTGGCTCTCTTATTCTTTGCTTTTGTCCTTTTCCCATCAGTTTGCCCCAATGGGTTGACTCTACTGGGTCTCATGGGTTTGTAACTTTCATTGTTTTTCTCCAAGATATTCTTTAGAATGTTTTGGGGTACAGGTTTTGTATTTGTGACATTTTCCAGGTGTTCTTTGATGGGCTTTCCTTGGTATATAATTGTTTTCTTTTCTCTGGCTGCTCCAGTATTTCATTCTTTTCTGGATATCTGGGACCTTTATAAGTATATGCCTAGGTGTAGATTTTTTCATGTTATGGCCATATAGAGTTCTACATGCTTTGTATATTTGTATTCCAATTCTTTTCCTTTGTGAAGTTTTCTGACATTATCTCTGTGAACAATTTTTTGTATGTCTTTGGTATTGTCTCCTGCTTTGTCAGCTATTCCAATCAATCTTGTTATTCTTCTTGGAATCATCTAGGAGTTGTTGGATTGATTTCTCATGATCCTTTGCCATTTTCCATAAATTATGCTTTTCTTTTTTATTGGCTGAGATCCTATCTTCTAGATCTGAAATTTAGTCTTCTGCTGTATTCATTCTACTGCACAAACTTCCATTTTCTTTCCTGATTACCTGGACCTCTACTTCTAGCTTTTTAAAAGATTCCATTGCTTTTATTACCTTGGATTTTATCAACTCCTTAATTTCCTCTTTAGCTTTATAAATCATATTGTTAACTATGTACAGTATCTTTGTTTTCATCTCAGAGATCAGTTCTGACTTCTATTTTACTAGATCTGCTCTGATTACCATCTCCAAGAGTCCTGGTGATTGAGCTTCAGACTTATCCATTTCTCTTCCCCCTATATTATCTTGGGGTGAAGATATTTGCATCTGAGACTTTGAATTTTTCTTCATCTCTGAATCTTTGTCACTGCTGTTGTTTTTGGCTTTATTCCTGCCCCGCTGTCTGGTGAGGTTTGTTGCAAGTTTCTTTCTACTAATATTTAGGACCCTTAAGATATCAGTATTTCCTGGATTGTTGTTCTTGGGTGTGCAATAGGCCCTAAAGAACCCTAGTTCTGGCACAGCATGGAAGACATTCAAGCAGAATAGCCAGATCACCTTAGTTGAAAAACACTGAGCAGAGGAAGCTGGCAGGCACCATCCCCAGGTGCAAGTGACTAATGGCGCCACTAGTGTTCTGGCAGGCCCAACTGCAGCCCATTTACCTAGGGTGCCTACCTGTGCATCTGTGGCATGGTCTGCATGGAGGCAGATAGGCTTCAGCCCCAGACACTGGTGTAGAGGTAAGTAACGAGGGGAAAAGTGATGTGATGGTGATTTTAAAAAAGGAAACAAAGCTTATGTATGTAGCAGGTAGGGAAGTTGTAGGGTGGGTAGAGGAATGGGAAAAATGAGAAACAAATCGTGTCATATATACTGGTACAAATGTTCAATATTGAATGCAATCATGATATGTATATGTAATGTAGCAATAAATATATGAATTTTTAAAAAGCAAATTGCAAGCTGAAAGATATTCATAATCCACCTAACAAAGGATTAATATCCAGAATAGATGACTTCAAATCAATGACATTTCACCCAACAGAAATGATACGTCTGTATCAGTCATAATCATTAATGTTAATGACTCAAAGCACCAATTAAGAGACAGACAAGCAAACAAAGATGCCAACTCACCTCTAAAAAAGTCCTCATCTTTATTAACAACCAAGGAAATAAAAATTGTGACCATAATAAGATATAATTGTACATCTATTTAATTGTCTCAGATTAGAAGATCTGACAATTCCATGAGTTCAAAAGGAAATGAATGAATGGGAAAGGCAACAGGCACTAAATGCTACAATTAATTTGAAATAGACTTTGATAAACTGACTCCTGAAGGGAAATATTCACACATCATCCTTACACTGTTACTTTAGCTCTAGATCAGCAATTCTGAACCCCCAAACCACAGCTGGAAATATCTAAAAATAGTTTTAGTTGAGATTATTTGGCCACACTACTGGCCTCTTGGGTACAGAGGGCTAGAATTCTACTGAAGACACTGCCGTGTACAGGAAATCCCCCACCAGAGAGAATTTCCTCACCCTAAATGTCATCAGGGTCAAGGTCAAGAAACCCTGTCCTTGGGGTCATAATGTAAGAAATCTCACACACAGATATGTCCAGTGAGACAGAATAAACTGAAATTGATAATTCCCCTTTGATGGAAGAAGAGATGATTCAGTTATGATATTCTTAGTTAATTGAATATATTCAATTGATTGAACTACTACAGCTAAACAAAACATGAATTTAGTGATATTAGTGATACAATTTAACATGAAAAAGAGCAAAAGAAGATATCTAGTGTGGTATATTTAATATAAGTCTCATAAGCCAACTCATAGAATCAGTTATTTAAGCATATTTATGCAATAAAACTATAAAGATAACCTAGGAAATAACGCAAACTTCAAAAACTGTTTATTATTAAGGCAAGATGAAGGGAGGATTTCAGGGAAGAAGGAAATAAATAGAGGAAAGTGTTACAGCCAAGTTCAACATCTGGATTGAATAATGGCTTTATTATTCATTGTATTTTAAACTTTATAAATTATATACTTATAAAATAATGGGATATAAATAATAAAACAGGAAAAGCAGAAGTTGTAGGTTATGATATATTCACAAAAATATATTTCAGAAATTAGAACAATCAAGTAGTTTTTATCTCTTTAAAGAGAAGAGATGCTTCTATTTTTATGGTAGGATTTGGCACAGAATGGAGTGTCATTCATTTGAGGTCTGTGTTGGCAACCTACTAGAAGAGCAACTACTTCACTGAGATTGTTGGTTTGAATATACCTTTGAGTTGTGTTAGCAATAAACACAGAAAAAGTTAAAGAAAACATAGAAATTGTAAGGACTTTTATTCTCTCTATACATTGCATCGTATAATGCAGAGCATAAGAGTCTGTCACATTGGTGACAAAGAGAATGATCTGATTAATTTCTTTGTCTCTTACAAAAAAAATCTCAATTTCTTTTTTAAACAATATTTTCAATGTCATGTACCTTTAGACTACATAACAGACCATTAAGAAAGTCCAGCTCCTTGGGTTACATCCTGGCTACTTACTAGTTTTAAGCAGCTTCATCAAAATTTCCTTCTATTATGTTTTTTCTTAGTTTTCTAAGTGCCTGGCTGCCCCTTATGCCTACTCTAAACTGATTTTTAATTAAATCCTGCTCAAATGTTAAATGAAAAGTAAGGTGGATGTCCTCATAAGCAAAATAAACAGGTCACAGATGTGTAAATATCATATATTTTCTCTGGTATGAGAATATGAAGTTGTAAATGAGTTGTAATATGTATAGTTGATATTGCAAAGTAGAAAATATTTAAAAGGAAAGAGTATAAGGGTAAATAATGAGGGGAAAACAAATTTTGCAATAATAAAGAAAAAAGAAAACAAAGATTGTGTATATAGGGGACGGGAGGATGCAGGGCGGGTAGAAAAGGGAAAAAAAATGAGAATCAAGTCATGTCATATTCTGGTACAAACTCTCAAAGTTGAATGCAACTATGAGGTGTATTCATAATGTACCAATACAGATAATTTAAAAAAAAGAAAAGTAAGGTATGAACTTATTATAGCTTGGTATGGTCCCTCCCAGGATAACTTTTATTTTCATAGGGGACTCATAAGGTTGGTGTGTGTGGCAGGGAAGAAGGCTCGGAGATGACCTTCAGAGGGCTCTAGCAGCCTTCAGCACTTGACGAAGCAAATAAAGAATATTTGTTATGCAGCTTCTGAAAGGT
>PVIR01026832.1:0-23498 GCA_004026965.1 Petromus typicus | reverse complement strand
GGGTTCGATCCCCGGTAACCACATAACAATACTGGGCATGGAGACTCACCCCAACAGCAACCAGCACCACATACCACAGTGCCTGGCGTGGTGGCTCACACCTGTAATCCCAGCAGTCGGGAGGCAGAGGCAGGAGCGTTTCTGTGATGTGAGTTTGAGGCTGAGCTCAGGGCCAGCTTGAACTACCAAGCGAGACCCTGTTTCAAAAATCCTAAAAAGAAAAAAAAAAAAAAAGAAAGAAAGAAAAGAGATTTCTCATTTTTCTAGAGCATTTTCTCTAGGAAAATATAAAATTCTAAGTAACTTCTCCTCTCTTTTAAATGTACCAAAAACAATTTAAAGACAAGATGGGATTTATGTTGTCTTTGACTTCAGGATGTCCTTGTCAAGGACCTAGGTCCTATCTCCTTGAAATTTCAATATGGCGGGCAGCATCAATACCTCAGACTTCCTGTGGCAGGACAGAGGCCTAGATTCTAGGGATGGGGGAACGTGTATAAAGAAATGAGGCGCTTATTTTCCTCTAGGTGAAGACAATTAGAAAACAGAGATGGTCTCACAATTACTTCACAAAATGAGAGTGAATTATGTGCAACAAATGGTGTTGTCAAGTTTATTTGAGGACTAGTTATTATTTATCTAGAAAATAACGTGTTAGTGACTAACAGTACAAAAGGATAACACTCATGTAGGTCTTTGAAGTCTGTTAGACAGTCACTTGTGATACTCATCATCCTCCGGTTTGTACTTATACAAAAATAAAAATGCTGTCTCTGCTGGCTTTTAGGAGAAATTTCTTGGAATAAGAGTTTTTGTTTCTAATCATATTTCCTCAGAATTATCTATGATTTACAGTAGGAAATT
Organism: Petromus typicus; assembly: GCA_004026965.1. Taxonomy (NCBI): domain Eukaryota; kingdom Metazoa; phylum Chordata; class Mammalia; order Rodentia; family Petromuridae; genus Petromus; species Petromus typicus. The sequence goes on along the minus strand of PVIR01026832.1, from coordinate 22,634 downwards.
GGCAATATATCTGACTGCTTTACATGGATATGTTTTTGGAAAAACAATTTTATGCTCTTACACACCTAAATTGCAAAGAAAAATTTGATTTAAAAATCATTTACTGTCTTACTAACATTGAGACACTTTAATAAAACTGCCTGTCTTCTAAGATAAAAATTAAAATCCTCTCAGTTGTTAACTTGCTATTTTTAATTTGCCTCGAATAGCCTATTCACAAAATAGGCGTCCTAAACATAAATAAGTAGGTCACAGATGTGTAAATACTGTATCTTTTCTCAAATATGAGAAACTGAAAATGTAAATGAGCTCTAGAATGTATGTTAGATAATGTAAAATACAAAATATTCAGAGGGAAATGTGGGTAGGGGTGGGTAATGAAAAGGAAGAAAAAAATTGTGATGATAACCAAAAAAGTGAAACAAAGCTTATGTACATAGTGGGTGAGGGTATAGGGTGGGTAGGGGAAAAGTGAGAATCAAGTCATGTCGTACACTGGTACAAACTGTCAATGTTGAGTATGATCAGGATATGTATATAAAATGTACCTATTTCACAATAAAATTTTTCAAAAGTAAGCAAATAAAAAGTTTTTCATATGAAATAATATATTACCTTCTAATTCTATACACTAAAATTTTATTATTAATAAATTGTGTCACAAAATAAATCTACTAAATAACCAATGAGGCCATTTTTCACTGTGAAAGTTTAATTCTACCATATATAAAACAAGATTAATTGACAACTCTTATCATTTGTCATTACCTCATGAATAGGACTGCATGCTTGATTCTTCTGGAATTACACAAAGCATGGGGAAAAGGATCAAGGCATAGAATACATTGATCCTGTGAAAGAGATCAGAAAACAGGTGCAGATGGAAAGTTTTATAAGTGACACTGGTGTGAATGTATAGAATACAGCATGCAAAGTGGTCCTGTCAAGCAGGTTGCCACAAGCCCGGCAGCCCAGCATTCAGTGGGTTGAACCGCAAGAGTCACTACAGGTTCAAACCCAGCTTGGGCTACATAGTAATTTCAAGCTCAGCCTAAATTATTTTTTAAATGGCTGGCCTATGGTTTCTTCTATTAAACCACAGCTTCTCAATCAAGTTGGTAAATACATTGTAGAGATATTCAGAAGGGAAACAACTGTGCGATCGCATTGTTCCACTACCAGCAATGTGACAATGAATGAAGACTGCGTTAGTTTCTATGCTTGAACCCCGAAGTGGGTCCCGATCCCAGGAAGAAGGAGAAGAATGGCCCGCACAAGTTGATAAATGAGAAAACAAAGAAGACCCTTCCAAGAGACCACAAAGAGAAAGTAAGAGATAAAATGCAAAGAGAAACACCACTCAGAATTCTTCATCTTGAGGATAATCAACATTATTTCTTTATCCTTCATTTGCTAAAAGGCTACAGTTAGAATCATTTCCTAAGGCTTTTCTATGCAGGCCATGAATATTACAGTAAATACATACCAGAAAAGTGTGCAAGAATCGCTTATAATTCCAGTAGGAAACATTGCCTTTGGGATATTATTTCTGGAAGAAATATCTACTTTTATCTTTAAACTTATGTCATTTGGATGCTGACATTCAGATTTTCTTGATAAAGGTGAATGGTATTTCATTCTGACAGTTGTAACATTAATTTTTCAAGAAATGTTTTTCAACTATTGATCGTCTGGATGAGAAGTCAAGTTTCCAATGTATATTCCCGCATTTTTATAGACATAATGCTTTCTGTTTTGCATTTTTAGTTGCTTATAGCAATTTTTTGTTGAAATCTTTGAAGACCTAACAGATTTTTTTCCTTTTAAAATTTCTCCTTTGCTTATCTTATCACATCAGACACGCTACACAATTTTAATAAAAGATGAGTATTTCATTTAAAGTCTTCTGTTTCACTCCAAAAACATAATAAATACTTTACAGCGAAGCATCCACTAAGGAAATATTTTGAGTGTGTAAATGAAATATCAGAATTGAGGGTTCCATTGTGTCGGAAAATGCACAATAATCCTACATCAAGAAGTCTGTGTTCTTCCCATGATACATCATGTTAGGCAAGACACTTACTTTGTATTTATTTTCTTTTTGACAGAAAATTATACCAGTTCTTTTCCAGCTAGACCACAGAGCTGTGGTGAAATACATATTAAATATTAATAGTGTAGTGTTAAAAAGAAACACAGAGTTATTGCTATTATAAGAAATCTAATCACTCTCACAACGACATCTTCAAGGAAAGCTGTAGGGAAGATCCTTCTCAGGGAAGATCATCCTAGTTATGCTGGAGCTATTTCAAAAACGGTCTTTCGGCGACCATGCCTTTGAGGCAGAGTTTGCTTTTTCAAGGAAAACTGAGGTTTGCACTGGTTGAACAGGTTGGTAGAGCAGAATGATTAGCATCACGCATGAGATCACAACAGGCTCTTCTCGTTCAGATCATCCACACAGAGGATTTCTAGGCAGCATTTCCCAGTTAAAGGAAACTTCAGAGATGAACTTTAAGATCAAGGTGTACAGGCCTGGGGATTTAGTTCAGTAGTTCCGGTGCCTATCTTGCAAGTGCAAGGTTCCAGGTTCAGTCCTGGTAACCTAATATCACAATGCCAGGTTTGGAGACTCACATCCACCAGCAATCAGTACCACATTCCACAGTGCCAGGCCTGGTGGCTCTCGCCTGTAAGCCCAGCCCTCAAGAGGCAGAAGCAGGAGGATTGCTGAGAGTTCGAGGATAGCCTGGGCTACATAGTGAGCTCAGGGCCAGCCTGAACTACAAAGTGAGACACAGTCTCAAAAAAAAAAAAAATTAAGGTGTACAAGTTTGATTTTGTGTCTTATTTTGAGAGCAGGATGCAGGAAAGAAAGGGAGGCACTGGATGCTCATGCAGGTAAATGGCTGAGGAACTCATAGAATTTAAAGCTATGAGTCTGTGACTAAGTGGACAGAAAAAAGACTGGCCTGTCATAAGAAGGGTAGTTAGGCAGGTGATGCTCATCTCCTAGGGAGGAAATGTTCTCCCTTTTTAAACTTCATGAGCAGCTTACATAGAAATATCTACATGAGGATTAAAAACCAAAAAGAGATACAGAGAAGGGAAGATAATGCTCCGCTTATCGACTTCTGCATAACAACCCATTCTAGAACGTAGCAACTAAAACAACACCCATTTTAGTACATCTTACTGATTATTGGATGGGGTCAGTACAGTGATTCTTGTGCTTCCGCTGACAGCCATGACAGGCCCTCCAAGGATTCCAGCTGTGGTCTCAGTTGGTGAGTAAGGCAGAGATCTGATGGCTAGAAAACTGTGGCTCCCCTGAGCTCCTCTCTTTCTCTGCATGCATGTAAGGCCTCTGCACAAGATCTTTCCAACAGGGCGCTGGCCAGTTTGCAGGACAGCTTTCACTCTTGTAAGAACTGGACCAAGTAAACTGAGCATTAAGTCCACCATTTTCTGACCGTCAAGCACCTGAATTCCAAAGAAGAGGACGTAGAATCCAACCTTCAAAAGGAAAAAGTAAATCTCAAAAATTTACAGCTATCTTTAGCTGTCATTTAGTAAAGACATTTGTAGTATTTCTTATAATCTCTTGAGAGAGGAATCACGAACTTTAGAAAAATGCATGTTTGTAGCTTTTTTCCTTTAGGAAATCAATGAGAAGAACATGTGATGTAATAACCAATAAGATTGGTGTAGCAGTATGCTACATTGGTAAGCAGGTGTAGTAGTATGCTACATTGTGTTATGTCTTTTTCACCTTTTCCATCAATCCTTTTCTCTCTTCTTATCATTACCCCATACATTTCCAAACCAAAATCATTAGTTTAGAAACAGTGATTCACACTGACTTTTAGTCTGAGTTTTATTTCACATAGAATCATCTGCAAAAAGTTACCTTGGACCAGAATAAGTAAGACAAAGTTTCTAATTTTAACTCTCTTGTAATTGAGAATCAGTCTTTCAGCTTCTCTGATTTTTGTTTGGATAATAAGCTCTCCCTTACCAAAAACTGAGAATTTGTGACTAATTAATAATGTATGTTAAAAGTCCTTTGACTTTCATGTATGAAAGAGTATTGTGATTTGACTCATTAAAATTCTGATTTCAAACATAATAAATTAACATATGCAACTTCAAAAGATATGTTAAAATGTGGAAGTGAGAAAATATATTGAAATGTTAACTACTTCAATGCACACTTGATGACTTTGTCTTATTGTTCCAATTTAGAATTTTCTTTCTGATTCATGATACAAGGAATGGAACTTGGGACTTTGTACATGCAAAGTAGATGCTGAAACAACTGAGCTAAATGCTGAGCCCTTGACTTGTGGCATTTTTTCAGAGTGTCTTATTCTTTCTTACTCATTGTAGATTTATCAGGGAAAATCATTTAGGAATTTTTCTTAATTATGCTTACAAGTAAAAGATGTTGCTCAAAAATTAGAATTGTTTTCCTTCCTAGGTTAGGGGTTTTTTCTGTTTGTTTTGTTTTTTTTTTTTCTTTTGAAATCTTTATTGGTACATTACATATTCACATCATGATTGCACTCAATAATGAGAATTTGTACAAGTGTATGACAAAACTCAATTCTCATTTTTCCCAGCCCTACCCACCCTACCACCCCCACCCCCTATATACATAAACTTTGTTTCCTTTCTTTTTTGTTATAATCTCATTATTTTCCCCTTCACCCTATTTTGCTTTGAGTATTTTTTATTTCACAATTTATAACATACAATTCTAGAACTCATTTACAACTTTATTTTCTCATACCAGAGAAAAGAAAAGATATTTATATATTTGTGATGTATTTATTTTACTTATGAGGATATCCTCAAGGTATGTCCATTTAAGTACATTTTCTGTTTTAACAGAGAATGTCACATTCTATAGAATCAAAATTCTGTGCTATATAGAAATTGCTTCCCCACATCTCCAAGAGATTGCAGAATATCTCCAGTATGGTGCCCCACTATCCAAATTCAGGGGTGGAGAAAGGTCATCAGTATTATTTAGCTGGACAAGCCTGTTGTTCACTAATCTATCACTAGCCACCTAGAATAATGCCTGGCATAGTGTACATACTAAATAAATACCGCTAAATTATTGAGAAAATAGTAATTAAGCAGTATAATTTATTTGATAATTTCAAATAAAATTAGTTATCAGAAGCATATTTTAATTGCTTAGTTTTTCTTTTATTTTCTAATTACTACCCTCAGAGCTTCATGGACATAAAGTTCATAACAGATTTGAGGGCTGGGGGATTTAGCTCAGTGGTTCTGGTGCCTGCCTTGCAAGTGCATGGCCCCGGTTCAATCCTCAGTAACCACCACAGTAATGTGGGCATGGAGCTTCACATCCACGAGCAATCAGTAGCACATACCACAGTTCTGGGTAGGCTGGCTCATGCCTGTAATCCCAGAACTCAGGAGGCAGAGGAAGGAGGATTGCTGTGAGTTTGAGGTTCACATGGACTACATAGTGAGTTCAAGGCCGGTCTGAACTACAAAGCAACAACCTGTTAAAAAAAAAAATCCTAGAACATATAAGTCAGAAAGAAGGGAATCTAACATAGATGAATGAGATCACACCTAAATGATATATAATCCAATTTTTAATGCCTACCATAGTATGGAACGGAATAAAGATTCAAAAACAGTGATGAATTTGTCTTATACTTTTACTTAGATATATAAGGCATTTAGAAGTTACCCCACTTAATTGACAAAAAATTTGAAAAAATCCTGAAAATCCTATTGAACTTTCCTGTGTCTATCAAAGAACTGAAATTAAAGAGCAGAGAGTCACAGCCAAGATTTTCTTATTGCACAAAGTCCTTAGAATCATGAACCGCTAGGAGGACTTTGACAGTTTTGACAAATTACTAAAATCTGAGGGCTACTATAACATTAAAAGTCCCTCCAGCCACAGAATTAGGAATTCTCCCTAGTTTCACAAGCATTCCCTTCAAGAATGCCATTAGATTTCCTAGGTAAAAACTAAATAAAAATCCCTTCTTTATTCAGGTATGTGTGTGCATTCTTTAGCTTTTCCACTGCTGAGAGAAAGCATACTCAAGACATAAAGACAAAAGGTTTAATTTTACTCATGGCTTCAGAAGTTTTAGTCATGGTTGGCTTGTTCCAAGACAGAAATATGGTGGAAGGACCTGCTGGAGTAGTGATGCTCACACAGAAACAAACAAATGCCAGAGAGGGAGGGACTAGGGACCAGACACAGAACCCAGCATCACACTTCTGTGACCTACCTAGACACACCCAATGGTGCCTTTTACTAAGTTCACTCACAAGCCAATCAAGTTAACCATCCAGTTAAATTATCACATTCCATCTCTTGCCCACTTGTCACCCCAGTGCATCTCTTTAAACTGCACTGTCCAAATGAGATAGTGATGGCTTGTATCATTACACAACTCTACCACATACAACCAAAAATATCATTATTCCTTTCTCAAAGTCACAACAGTTCTAGCATTGCTGAAATGTTCAAAACTCTCCCCTGAGATTTAAAGAAACTCTCAATTGTGAGTCTCTGTAAAATTTAAAAAGCTGGTACCATACTCATCATATACAATAGCTCAAGGTAAACATTCCCATTCCTAAAGAGAAGACTAGAACAATAGAAATGAATGAGACCAATATAAGACCAAAGCCCACCAGGCTAAACACTAAGTCATAGCTCCCATCTGGCTTCTTTCTTGGACTGGCTCCACTAACTTCTTGTGGATTTGCTAGCTGACATTCTGCCTTCCATTTTTTGTAGTCTCCAATGCATAGTTAGCTTAACACAGTTTTATGCACCCAGCTCTCAAAGGCATGTTGCTTGTCTTCTAAGAATTTCCTTCAATACCTGCATGGAAACTTCCATGACCCTACAACTCTTGTATTCTCTCTGCCTAAACAACCAACATCAAATGAATGAGGCTAGTGTCTGCTTCTATCTTGAATTATATTCAGAAACCATTGGAGCACAGCTGGAGTGTTCTCTGAGTACATGGATAACCAATCCTGGTGGGATAAATCCCAGCAAACTAAGTCCCAGGGTGGCCCTTCTTGAGCAGTGACCTCAGAGATCGAAAATTTTTGCCAAAATATTAGTTAGTCCATAGTCTTTAAATTCAACCTTCTGAAAAATCTTAGGACATGTGGAAAGTGTAGACAGAGTCCTTTGGCAATATACAATAGGGATGTACTCTCTCATCCAATTCCCAGTGAAAATATCATCTTTCACTCCAGGAGTTAAGCCTTTCTGAAATACCTAAGTGACTCCACTTTAAAGAATCGGTCCCACCTTAGAACAAAGTATAGGCTCCTGAAAGGGCCACATGACCAGGTTATAGACTCCACTTCCAGGAACCACAGGGAAAGGTGACCATGACATAGGCCCTAGTTCTAGGTAAAGTCACAATGACCAGTGAGATAAGCTGTAATTTGAAAAAAGACCACCCAAGGGGCCTAGATTCCAGGAAAAATCACCAGATGTGCTCAGACCACCCATTCTTGGTAACATTTAACAGTATCCCCTAGCAGTGGCCCACCAGTAAGTACAAGATTCAGATGTTCTTTTAGATAGCCTAGAACCATAAGCTTGCAGTATGACCCATTGAGCCCAGGCAATCAGGGTTTAAACACCTTGCACTTGCCTAAAGTCCACCAATCATGTACTGCCAGAATAGCAATTTCCCCAACTTGCTGTAACTTCCATTAAAACCCTGCTGATTGGAAGTTCTGAGCTTTCAATTCTGATCTGCTGCATCGGTGACAATTGAGAGTCCATGCTCAAGCTTGTGATAAAGACCTTCATTTCATGTGCTTTACATCGGACTCGGCTCCCTCCTGGTCACTGGGAGACTCAAAATCTGGGCACAACATTTCCAGTCTCCTTGTCAGCATTCTGGTCCTCTGAGCTCTGACTAGATTCTTCTGCATCAGCCTCTGCTTACAGTATCCTAGGGCTTCTCTAGCCTGCATCTCTAGGCCTTTTGAAGTTCTTCCTACAGACTAGTACCAAAGGATTCTGAATCACTTGGGCAGGCATCATCACAGACACAACTCCATTTCTCTGGTTCCAGTTGTCTGTATCACTCTCCAGTCAATTTTCTATATTAGTCACACTTACCTGTGGTAACCTACTCAAAACCAGCAACATAAAGGGAGGAAGGTCAATATGGCTCACAGTTCTTGCTTTGATCCAGAACGGCCTGATTCCAAGCAGAAACGTCATGGCACGGGGAATAGTGCAGCATAGCTGGTCATTTCAGAGTGCTCAGGAAGCTCAGCACAGGGGAAGCAGAGCCCACACCTCTATTGCCCATACAGACAAACCTAGAAATGTTCTACTATTCCATGAGACTGCTCCCTTGCCAACAAAGCTGACAACCTCATTCTGTCTTCATAGTATGTGGGAAAGTAAAATATTGTCAAATCCTTCTCCATCATGGAATCCTGCTTTCCAAGGAAGAAGTCTACCAGAGCTTTATCCCAGTGCAGAGGGAAGACAGGAATCTGTCTCAGTCAAGGCTGAAAAAAAACATAACAAACAGGGTTCAAGGGTTTATGGAAATTGATAGGAAACACAGAAGTTAGGAATGAGAGTAAAAATCTAGAAGGGAAACAAGTAATACATTTGAAAATAATTATGAAGATCACACTTCAAAACTGTGTCTGTGAAAAACTGGGAGCTATTAAGCAAGCTACAGGGTTCTTATCTTTCTTAACATCACACCATCCCAACAGAGCATAGTTCATATCAGTAGATGATACATGAAAGAATTGCAAGACACAGAATCTATTTTCATGAAAGTGTGCAGGGAAACCTAAAGCTAAAAGTAGTAACTAGTACCAGAATATTAGAGCAACTTGAAACTTCCATAATCTGATCTACTGCATATATTTGAAACATTTAAATAGGTAAATTCTTACCTAGATTAATATATACTATTCAAGATCTGTTTATTTCAGGTCCTATTGCCTCATTGTATATGTCTGACACAGAACAAACAACAACAACAACAACAAAACCCCAGGGCATACAAAAAAAGGCAAATGAAAATCAAGTGTCAATACTAGATTCAGCATGGCCCAAATGTTGAGAATACCCGGCACAGAATTTAAGGTAGGTGTGATACTTACATTAGGGACTCTAATAGGAAAGACAGCATCCAAGAACAGCATGTAAACCTAAAGACAGATAACTCACAATAGCATGAAGAGTGAAATGCCTGAATAGAAAAACACTGAGTGGAAATGATGTCTGCCTTGGAAGAGCATCAGGAGGTTGGATGTGACAAAGGGAAACTTGGGGAGCTTGAAGATAGGTTCACAGAACCCAAACTAAAGGCAAAAAAGGAAGAAAAAAGAAGAAAAAAAAATTTTTTTTAAAGATTGGGCCCGGGAATTTAGTTCAGTGGTTCCAGCACCTGTCTTGCAAGCAGAAGGGCCTGGGTTCCATGCCCCGGTAACCACATACAATACTGGGTTTGGAGACTCACACCCAGCAACAACCAGTACCACATACCACAGTGCCAGGTGTGGTGGCTCAGGCACTTGGGAGGCAGAGGCAGGAGGATTGCTGTGATGTGAGCTTGAGGCTGAGCTCAGGGCCAGCCTGAACTACAAAGCAAGACCCTGCCTCAAAAAAAAAAAAAAAAAGATGATTCCAGAACTTTGCAACAATCACAAAATATATACTCATAATTTGAATATTAGTGGAGAAAAATAGGGATCAAAGAAATATATACAGGTATAATAGACAAAACTTTCCAAAATTAAAATTAGGCACAATATTAACAATCTAAGAAACTCAGAGAATGCTCAGGGAAAAATAAGCAAAACTATACTTGAGAATATCATATGTAATATGCAAAAAGACAAATAAAAGTCATTCAAGAAGCTATATTGAGAAGAAGTAGAGTATTTATCTATACAGAAAATTATACAAGGAAGAAGAAAGTGGAATGAAATATTTAAAGTGCTAAAGGAAACACACACATACTCACAGATACATTGTCACCTAAAATTGTAACTGCTACAAAATTATATTTAAAAGCAAAGAAAAAGAAAAATACTGTTTTCAGATCCCAAAAGTTGAAGAAGTTCATTCTTAACAGATCTGCTTCACAAGACAGGATAAAATAGTACTGAATTCAAGAAATTGAGTCAGATCAAACAGAGAATCCATGAATTCAAAATACTATTCCATTCTTCATGAACATATGTGTTTGTATTGAAAGTTCCTAAGCTATGAATTTCTTATTTTGAAACCCTAAAAATTTCATCATTTATACTGCCTTTACTGAACAGGCTTTATTTCAAAATAAGAAAATAGTTGATGAGTGAAAATTATTCCTTAAAGGAGCATTTCAGCTAATAAATGCAAAAAAACTGATGGAATTTTAAATTATCATCTTGTAGTACCTAATGAAATAATGGAGCTTGATGAACATGATCCACTAAAATCATCTGAACAAATTTGAGAAGGGATGTGATGAAACTGAAATCACTTGGCATTGTCTGACCCGCTAGCTCACTGAAGTGTTGCTAACGGTGAGAAAAACATCGCTCTCACATAATTCTTAATATGATCTTATGTGAAACATTCTAGCTCACCCTTAAAGTGAATTTAAATCTAATTAAACCTCCACCTCTAACTACTATTGTGCAGGCTTCTGAGTGAGAGTGGAGTAAGATAAATTACATCACTGGAAGCAAGAAGCCAAATTGAAGATACACTACAAGGACAAATGACCTGATGCTTTCAACAAATCAATGCCATGAGAAAGCAACAAGGAAAGCAATGTGTAGACCACATTTAGGTCCTGATTTCAGTAAATTTCCAAGAGGACAACTTTGAAGCCACTAGGTCAATATACATGTGAATGATTATTAATGGAATTGAAAATTATTTTTAATTTTGTTTGGGCAATGATGTAATGTACTATTTTAAAACATTGTTAACAGTTACATTCACATTGAAGAACTTCTAAAAGGAATGACATTTTAAAACATGTTAGTTTAAAAAATGTGAAAGGTGGGCCAGGGATTTAGCTCAGTGGTTCCAGAGACTGCCTTGCAAGTGCAAGGGCCTGGGTTCAGTCACTGGTAACCACATACAACAGTGCTGGGTGTGGAAATTTACACCCACCAGCAATCAGAAGCACATACCACAGTGTGGAGCGTGGTGGCTCATGCCTGTAATCCCAGCACTCAGAAGACAGAGGCAGGGGGATTGCTGTAAATTCAAAGCTGAGCTCAGGACCAGCCTGAACTACAAAAAGTGAAACCCTGTCTCAAAAAAGAAAAAAAAAAAGGTTGATGGCATATAGTCAGTAGAATAAGCCTCCAAAAATGTTAATAAATGCAAGTGGATGATAGATCTACATGGAGATTTAGCATATCTAAATATTTCATACATGATTTCTTCAATAGAAGAAACAAGGTAGTTTTGACCTACTGATTTTAAATGTCTACATTATAATTTAGATAATGAAGCATAGCACTAGACATATAATACAATGAAAGTGAATAACTTTTACCTTTAATTCACCAAAATATGTTCCTAGGAAACATGTCTAATGAGAAGTGCCCTATTGCTAGAACTTGAATGTTTACCTCATCCAAAATTTTTGTTGAAATTTGTCAAGTAGATCCTCTAAAGAATACTAATTGGCCCTAAAAAAAGGAATTCTGTCCTTTGTTGGAATATGGGATGGAAGATATGAGCATTTGGTCAAGTGATATAATCTACATGCAGAAAGACAAGTGCCACATGGTTCAGTTTGTATGAGGAATATTAAAAAAGTGATCTTGTGGAAGTTGAGAGCAAAACTGACTGTGAGAGAGGCCTGGGTAAGGGAGGAAGGGAAAAGACTGATCTTAGTATTGAGTACTAAGATGTCCATAACAAGCCCTGGTGCACTTTTGAAGAGTAGGAAGGATGGTTATAGCTAACACTGACGTACTGTGCATTTAAAAATGTGCAAGGAAAAAATTGGATGATTCAGCCATAAAGAAATTATGTATGTTTGCTATTTACACATGAATCAATGTCTGCACAGATTACAACATTGCAAGGAACCTTATTGGTATATAACAGTCTCTGTTTTAATGTACCAATTATTTTTTAATTTACAAAAAAAGAGATGATGATGCCATGAAAGACCGATAATAAAAGGACTTAGAGTGGACTTTCTAGGCTCTTGTCCTGTCCTCCAGGTGACGACCATTGTCCCTCCCCTCTGCAGACAGCAGAACCTGTAGGGGATGCTGAAAGCACTGACTGAGACCGCACAAGACCTCAGGTCCTCCAGCTCTTTGATCTCAGAATCCTTAGCCTTCAGAACAATGAGCCAATAAATTTACATTTATCCTAATTGCCTCAGTGTCAGGTGTCCTGTTATACAACTACAAGCTGAAAGTGCAGGTTAGTTTAAAATTGCAAGTGAATTTCACCAAAAGAAGAAATCATATTTTTCATAAAGAAAAGGATCTAATAAGGATGCCTGAAGAATGGCACATCTTTGTGCACTTTGCCAAAAGTGCTAGGAACTGTCTGCCATGTCACAGCATGACTGAAATGAAATGTCTCAGAGAATTCCAGCCCCCAGAAGAAAAGGAAAGGAGGGCACCCATAGATCCCCAAGAGTAAAGTGTCATAAAGTACCTTCAAATCTGTGTAAAAATATGAATTTCTATAAATTTCATCAGAAAAAATATTTTAATATGTCATAATCAAAAATAAGTAAAAAATAAATAATGGAAAGAAACTCAGTGTTTCTGTGCTCTGAAAATGAAAAAGCCTTGAGCTTTTTCACCCTAAAATTCCTGGGATTCCTGGTCATCATAGTCAGATAATGAATTTGGAAATTTCCAAAATAATCATCATAAAATCATGAAGATATGTCTCAGAGGAGAGAAATGAGGAAAGTAATATGCATTCAAAATCCTAGAACTACATATCCAGTAAGGTGAGCTTCAAATGAATGAGTCGTCTGTTGAAATATGTTTGCTAATTATAGGAACAAAGTCAGACACTCTAAAGCAACTCGAATCTAAAAAATTAAGAAAAATAAAAGTTAGATATACATGTATCTAGTTATAAATATAGTTACAAATATAAGAATATCCAATCTATTAAGTTAAAGAAGACTATACAGGCTTCAGTGTGTGTCAGTATAGATTATACAAGACACTAGGTTTAACCCCAGTATCCGAAAAACATAAATAAATAAATAACATAACAACAGAAAGAAAAATTCAAATACAGAGCTGCCTTAATTTCTAAAATAAATGACATAATTACTGAGTAAGTTACCATTTTATACTGCTTTCTTGTATAGTGTTAACTGATAAATTTCTGTATAATACAGTCATTGCGTTTAGATTTTTTAAATTGTGAGAAGTGTTCTCATGTCTATGGCTCCAAGAATGAAAAGACAAATCCACCTGATTCTCACTGCCTATGAACACAGTTTAAAATGCTCTGTTAGAAGAAGTAGAAACAACTCTTTTAGTAAAATTCAAGCACTTCTTTAAGTCCATAAAGAAGAGACAAAATAGGAGTGATTTGCTAAGATTCTGTCACAGTGTCTCTCACACATTCACTCTCTCTAGCCTTATTACAAGCAGATAATCATAAAGTTTTCATTGTCAGAAAATCTCCTTGGATTTCTTAGGGTCATGAATGGAATCACAGAAAATAACATTTTATTTCGGAGATTAGTTATGAATTTTTTTTTTTTTTTTAGTTCTTAGAACCATAAGATTTTTTTATTTTAGACCATGAGCATTAGATATTTATTTAATAATTAATAATCTGCTTAATTTCAAAAATGATTTGAGACAATGCATGAGAAATCATCTTCTTTGAAACAATCCTAAAACAAAACAAAAACCTCCATTTGAAAAGCAAAGAGGGGCCAGGGATATAGCTCAGTGCTTCCAGTTCCTGTCTTGCAAGTGCAAGGGCCCAGGTTCAGTAATCACATAACAATACTGGGCATGGAGACTCACCCCAGCAGCAGCCAGTACCATATACCACAGTGCCGGGCGTGGTGGCTCACGCCTGTAATCCCAGCACTCGGGAGGCAGAGGCAGGAGGATTGCTGTGATGTGAGTTTGAGGCTGAGCTCAGGGCCAGCCTGAACTACACAGCAAGTCCCTGTCTCAAAAAACCTAAAAAAAGAAAAGAAAAGAGTAGAAACATGGAGAAAAGCTTCCCAAGGTCAGATACAAAAATCAGAACTCAACCCAAAAATAGGCAGTGATTTTTAGTCTTTTTATTCCTTGTCTTTAATTCTGAATTTTTCATTGGAATGGCCAAAAGTGACTTATTTCATTCATCTTGAAAATATTTTCTGAGCTAGAATTTTAGCCCTAAGTGACTTTTTTATAAAGCTTATTTCATATTTTGAAATGTCTGAGGCAATTAAATACATATATGTGCGTGTATATTTTATATGTATTGTATATATACATATGTATGTATGTATATATATATATTTCTATATGATATTTATATATGTATTATATGTATGTATATATATGTATGTGCATGTGTAATGAATCAGTTATAAATCCTGATCTTCATGTATCACTTTTTAAATGGAAAAGCTAAATGATAGTTTAGGGATCTTCTAAGAAGGCTAAGATTATGTTCACAGCTAACAGAAAATGTAGCTTAGTAGTTAGAGCTCAAAAGTACTTTCAAAACTATTTATTTGTCTATGTGTATAACAACATTTATTCCTGCTTTCCTTTGCGGCTTTTATTCTTGCAAACATTTATGTCCGTCAGTAATACTTGAAATGTGTTGAATGGTATTGGACAAGAATAATACTGGTGAAGAGGAGACTAAACAAAATCAGTCGAGTTTTTCCAAGTCACCTCCTAAAGCAGATTTTCATTTGCGTCCACTGGACGCCCAAACCCCGATCGCCCCACAAACCTCCCTCCATGCTCACGCCCCCCATACTTCAGTTTGTGCCTCCAGCTGAAGTTTGCAGCTTTCCTTTCCTTTTTTACCTTTGTGTCTTGTTTTTCAGTCATTCAGTTCAGAATTTTGAAATTTTATATTTTCACAAGCACATCCTGCTTGTTACTATCTTACCAAGTAAGTCTGGCAAGCTTTGTGTTTTGAAATATTTCTGCTCATACTCCCTTTTTTCCTTAAAGAAAAACTTAGTTGGCATTTTTTCACATGAATATGAAACTGTGCTGTTAATCTGGATTATACATGCAAACTCTACATGTTATCATCTATGTAGGTATGTAACTATGAAGATTGTCATGAAAGGTGAGTTTATTTCAACGGGCAGTCACTCGAAGGGTGGTTGAACTTTTTACTGGAAAATTAAAGGGAGAGAACAAGCTTCGTGCAGCAATTGAGAGATCTGTCTCCATTTTTATACTCTCAACAAGGGTGCTTCGGTATGCTGACATTCAAAGAGACTAAGGACGAAAAGAATAAAAGAGATATAAAAGGGACCTGACTGTTGCCTGGAGCTTCATGTGTAGAAAGATGACTCCAGCTCATCAAAGATGGCAAATCTCTTTTTCCTAAATATAATTATTCAGACTGCTAGTGGCTTTACTACTTAATTTCTTCAAATTTACCAAGTGATATTGGCTCATAGTTTAAATGCAAAGCTGGGAGGCCACCTCTGCAGTGGCTTTCTGGCTTGGCAGAGTCACAAAGCATTCATTATAAGGCATCAGATGACAAGGAAAAGTTTATGTGTGCTTTCTGATCTCTCTCTTTCTCTCTTCATAAAGGCCCCTGCTGGTCCCACTCTGATGACTTTATCCAGTTATCTCTGAAGTCCACCTCTAAACACCATCTTCAGATTAAGTTTCTCCCCCATTCATAACTCTATGTACATCCTCCTTTCAGAAGAGACCAGTCCTGTGTAAACCCCAAAAACCTCACTGCTGTAACATCACCCACAGCAATTTTCCCAAAGATTTTCCTCTTTTGCTAGGTTCCTCATCCCCTAAAAAATCACCTACACTCTATCAAGGAGCTTTTATCAATATTACTTGTTAATTTTATAAATATGTAATTTCAAAATTTTTCTGTATCTCTGTATCATTTCTGTCTGTCCCAACATTGATAAAGAAGATGCTCTCTGCCACAGCTGTTCTATCAGTCATCACATATTGCTGTGGAGTTTTGAAGAGACAGTTGATAGATACCTCAGTGTCACTGACATTCTGATTACACATGAGTTGCACAGTGCGGGAAGTCAGATGCTCCAGTCTACTGAGCATTGCAAAATTTCACTGCACGTAGACAGGAAATGGAAACCTTATGGGTGTCAGGCACATATGGCTGAATAGGTACAAAGGAAACCACAATCAAGTGTCACTGTCAACTGGAAAATGAACTCAACCTCTGAAACTTGTCACCAGTAAAAACTAAAATAGGAACACCTCTTTCTGCAAACACTACCTTAAAACCATGTTTTAAAGACCAAATACCAAAAAATCATATATAGAGATCTAGTTGAGATACATGTCCATCCAATGAGGACAAAACTAAACTCTGATATGCTGTAATATCAGGGAAATTAAACTAGGAGGATGGTCTATCTGAAATGCAAAGCAAAAAATAAATTTCTGAGAGGAACAGAAGGACAACTGTCAGAGTGTCCTCAGCCATACTCATGGCAAAAGTGTCCTCTTTATCAGGCAAGAGTTGGCAGGATCATGTCAGACAGAGCCAGATGTACCAGGGGTCTCTAGTCTGGTTTCTCACTCTAACTGACATTTACCTACCAGCCTCCAGAGTATAACTTAATTTCGTATACAGCCCTCCCAGTAGGTGATTTTGGCTCTTGCCCTCAGGCTGTTAAACTACTATGCTTTTCTTCACAGCTATGTATCATTAAAAATTGACTCCATCCACTTGTGACTTGTCTATCAGTCTGTCTTGAGTTTTCTTTTAGTGGATCGTAGCTGGTTTCTAATTCACTCTGAGATGAAGAGACTGCACTTTCATGACAAAAGCTGAGACATTACGATTGCCAAGACAGACTTTCACAAGACAGCTAGCCTGAGTGATTCACCAGTCTCCGTGTCTGATATCTTTTTTCTTATATTTTTATGGTGGATGCTACAGTCACACCTAAGTGCATCAACATTCATATTCATACCAAAACAAAATATAAGAATAAATAAATTATACAAATTACCAACTCTTTTTTTGTTTAAGTCACAGCTAGAACTTAAGAGTTGGAATGGGTAACAAAAATGAAGGCAAGGCAGAAAAGACAGTCTCTACCAACTGCAGTTTCTAGAGAAAACAAGGAGACATTGGCTAAATGTATCTCAACAATTTCAAATATATATATATATATATATATATATATATATATATTCACATATAGAACAAGTCAAATGTATTATTGCCACTTGACAATCCAATGTCAATATGAAGTTTCCTGCGTGGTGAGAATATTGCTTCTATCATGTTAACTTCTTTATAGAACTCGATATGTGATTCCAGGGAGAGGCAGAATTCATCAGTAGTGTTTTGACAGCCAGAGACAACAGATATTAGGTGAATATTTCCCTGAAATGAAATACAATATGTCTAGACATTATTTTCTCAGAGTAGCTGCTAATTTCATGTGCAATCAAGTTGCCCTTGACAACTCAGGGAAAGTTACCTTATCTTCCTGAGTTCAGCATAAAAGAGCTAAAGTCTTCACAAGAAATCCACATTGTCTTGCTAAAAGAGCAGATATCTGCATTTCTTTTCTACTGCATCAGACTTGGTTGTGAAAACTAATACACAAGGGTGGCAAAAATAGGAGCTCAACAGTCTTTAAGTTTTAAGTAACAAATGTGAATCATATGATACTATTTTTTTTCTTCTATCCTAGCCATTTACATTCCTTTTAAATGAAATGTGACAACAGATGATGATAATAGAATTGCGTATCCCAGGAGTGGATGAGTGCCATAATCAGCAAAATGAACTGCATCCTTGGTAATTTCCCAGTCACAGTGATTTCTACCACCTGTAATACTAAAGGCTTCTGATGTCTATGGGCTCACTGGGCTACAAGGAAATTATTTTGGTTGGTAATACTCAGGAAGAAAGAGTACTTATGAGATTCTAAAGCAAATAGAGAGCTTCCACGGGTAAGGAAGCTATAATTGACTCAGAATGAGAAGTAATTCAATGTTAGTAAAATAAATAAATAAATAAATTCACCCAGACTATGGAGGAAATGAATCTGAAGCTTCATTCGCTAAATTGAAGAAAGATCTGAAGAAACAATTTGCAATCCAGTGTATTTGGCTCAAATCACAATTTTTCTTGACTCCTCTTTCTTTCTCCATAAAGTCATAGCCAAGAAAAGAAAGAATTTCCTTTCTATTTGAAGCAGCAAACAGAAAGTTAAAATTTTACTACTCACATAGCTGTGTAAGATCTTCGTGTCACTCTGAGATGTTGGTTGAGTTTTATCATCATCACTCAGGAAATAAATACATGTTTTCCAGAGGATAATTTGTTTTTGGCATTTTCTGTGAATTTTCTGAAGATAAGATAGCCTTGAATTCCAGCTTTACAAATGAAGAAATGAGATCTCAGTCCAAAATATTTGCTCCTGAGCCTGGATGCACAATGGAATAGACTGAAACCTTTTTTAAAAACACAGTTTTTAGTCCTAATCCTACATGTATTGAATAACATTAAGCCATCATGAGAAGCCTGGACACTGTTTTTCTTTTCCTTTGTTACTCTCATGACTTACCAGTGGCATTGGAGATTGACTCCAGAACTAGATTAAGCTCATCAAAGGTTCTGTTACTGCACCACAGTCCCACTCCTGGCTATATGTTCCTAAGGCTCCTGTTTAGAATCTTAAACAGTTCTCTATTATCAGCATTTTTGTGCTTGAGACCCATTGTTTAAGGCATAGTTACTAAGAGAAGAAAAACCATTATTTACTAAGACTCTACTACAACCAGATATTAGTAGCTGTTTCCAAGTATTATCATAATGATTCAGGTAGTTCAATTATCAATTTCAGTACAAATTTAATCGATGATTAAGTCAGTGACTAATTATACTTAGCAAGTAGTGATAATTCAATGATTCAATTGCTAACTCTAATGAGATGAGTAATGCCCCCGTCCCTACTCATATCTACTTTGAACCCCAAAGTGCAATCATTCTGGGAAGTAGGATTTTCCAAGTTAGTTAAATTAAGATGAGATGATCATAGCTTAAGATATGGAATAACTGGCATGCATGTGAGAGGAAATGGCACACATACACATGAGAAGAGGGGAGAAAACAGAAAAGGAAAACCCTGAGATGAGGAAGGGAAAGATGAGACTGACACAGCTGCAAGCCACAGAATGCCAAGCACTGCCCAGAGCAACAAGAAGCTATAAGAGACCTAGCAGTATTCACCTGGAGAAATTTCTAAGAAAACATGGTCCTGCTGAAATGTGGCTTCAAATGAATGGGTTTGACAGTGTGAGAGTATAAAATCTGATGAAAATATAGTGAAAGTTTAAATATAAAATGTATTACTATAAAAGACCTATTAATCTCCCTCAAAATACTCCCTCTTCTTCAGTCACACTCATCTGACCATTCTTTCCACCTTCTGAAGCAATTCTGGAGCCAGTCTCATGAAGGCCATTAGTTGCACTGTGATGGCAGCCTTGTATCTTGAATAGATTTGAAATATTTAGCTTTCCAGTCACTTTGACTTTGGAAAAGAGTCAAAAATCATACTGTTCCAGATACAGTCAATGAAGTAGATGAGGATGCAGTGTGGTCTTTATGAGTCTGCCCTTTCAGTAGATAGCACAAGGCAGCAGCATCTACCCTACCTTTGTCTGTGGCACATAAAGACTTCTGGAACTACTTCATAGACAGACAAAAATGGCACAAAACTGTTTTTAAAACAGGTGGAGACATTTTGAGGGGTACTAGTGACAGTGTGTCTTTTGTTGTAATAGATTTTTTAATTTATATGTTCACAGGATTGTAACTGTCAAGAGTAGAGCAGCTGGGAATGTAGCTCAGTGGTGTTGTGCCTGCCTGGGCTTGGCAAAGTCCTGAGTTCCATCCCTAATGTGAAGAAAAGAAAATGATTAGAGTAGCATGTGACCTATAACAGAATCACTGGTGGGGATGGTGATCAAATTGTATATTGATTGACAAAAGCACTGGAAAAAAAATTGACAAATTGAGCCCCAGAACCTATTTTTAATGAAGACTTCAGAAATTTATCATCCAAATTAACATTTTATACCACTGACGAGCAAATTAAGGACCTCTAATGTGATGTCCATTTATTTTTTTCACTCACCCATATTCTGACCTCATAAAACAAATAATCAAAGTAAGTGTAATATCACCTAATATGAAGTTATTTCAGTCCTCTCTTACACAAAGCTTGGGTGTTATGGGCATGGTGTAGATTTAACATTCATGCTATTCTCTCAGGTATGAACCACTATAACATGCACTGTATGATTTGATTTCCACTCACATCTTGAGGAGGATGAGCAGTATTGTGATGATTTCTCTCTTACAGGAAAGGAGACAGAGTAGAGACTCCGAGGAAAGCATAAATCCATCCCCTGGGGTCCATTGCTAGAACAGGACACTTTCTAATCTGACATCGCCAAAAATTTAGTGGAGAATTAAGATGAAAAGAACACGGGTAGGAGAAGTGTGATCTCACTGACTTTTACAGAAAAGAAGACAGAAATATAACTAAAAGAGGGTGTGCTATTTTTAAAGTCCATGGAAAAGGAGTAGGAAAAAAAATAAGAGAGAAGGCAGAGAAAAGTCTTTGTTGAAGAGAATTTCAAAAACTCCGAAGCATCAGAAAGACTCAAACTGTCAGATGTGTGAATCTTTATGAGAAAATATTCAACATTACTCATTAGTTTCTGAATTCACATATATTTTTAGACTTTGGTTTTCTTGGAGATTTCACCCTGTATCAACAATACTCAGTAGCTGGAGAAGGGTCACCAAATTAAAGAACAATATTCTGTGTCTAGACAATGAATGAAAAAGAAAGTGATTATCTCTAAAGTGGATATCTATCTGAATATTTTGCAGAGCTGTCATTTTCATTCATTAACCTCCAGATGAGGTTAAAAATATTTTCATTTTCATCAAAATATGTGTGTGTTCATTTGCTTTTCTCATTGCTTTCAGAAAATGGAAATCAGGGGGAAATATTCAAACAAAAAATACTACCAACAATGAAAAACATTATAATGGAAAGAAAAAATAAAGAGAAAAGAGTGAAGAGTGAGCAGGAAAGAAAATATGTTAGATAAAGTGCAGTAAAGCACAAATAGATGGCAAGGATATGCTTGGGATCATAAAAAAATAAATAGCCCAAGTATATTTATTTTTTATGATACAATATAATACTCTTAAAATCCAAACAAATGATGAGAGATGGTTAAGATCTTATTGTTCCAAAAATAAATAATGGGAAAGTTTTAATAAAGGTTACAAAGTACATGGGAGTTAATACTGAAGTTGAGATGGAAATCAATTGCTTCTTAAGCAACTTTATGAACTTGTTAGTTCACTTAATTCAAATTTAAGACCTTCAGGAATCTTGGACTTAATAAGGATCCAAGTCTGTTGTTCATTCTTGTCCTCACTGGATATGAGCTCTGAGTACCAATGTAACCAGGTTGAGCATCCAGCTGGATCTGTCAGACACCTTAGACATGTTGGCTGCCTCTTGCTTATCACTTCTATCTTTTTAGCCTTTTTTACTAGATCTTACAATGGAGCTATATCAATGGCTCTAAAACTCAATTCCATATTTTTCTTTCAGTTTAATGTGCATTCTTTCCTTGAGTAAGCTCATTCATTTTTATTATTTCCCTGAGAAACCCAAAATTCACATCTCTGTTCCAGATGTTTCCTGGTAGTTCTAAATTTATATATCCAGCTCCATATGTCATTGTTGTCTGTCTCTATATTGAGCACTTGAAAGTAACATGGAAAAAAGGTCTCTTTGTACTTTTCCCTCCAAGTTAAGAATCCACATTCTCTGCTAGATACTTGCTCTCCTGTGTGTTAGACCTGTCAGCTCCTCCTCCATAATATAACCCCGATCACAGTCTCCATTCTTCTGATGATATAATCAACCTATAACCGGTCCAGTAGCCTCTATAATCACTCACTACCACTAACAAATCTCATCTTTCACTCAGAAGTCAGATAAATTGAAATCACATTCCACCCAATTTTTTAAAATTTTCCATATTTTAAAAAAGCCTTTATTTTGTGTATAGATGCCTAAAGGTCTGGTTATATTCCTTACTTCATCATCTTCTGGTCTATCTTTATTTATAATCACTGAATCTATGTGTAAAATTTGTGTTTCCCATTTGACCCGGCCATTGCCCTGCTAGGTATATACACAAAAGAATTAAAAGACTCTTATCACAGTGACATATGTGCACCCATGTTTATAGCAGCCCAGTTTGTGATTGCTACATCTTGGAAACAACCCAAGTGTCCATCAACTGGAGACTGGATAAAAAAGCTGTGGTTCTTCTACAGAATGGAGTATTACTCT
>PVIR01026831.1:0-23492 GCA_004026965.1 Petromus typicus | reverse complement strand
GCGCAAGGACCCGGGTTCGATTCCCCGGTAACCACATAACAATACTGGGTGTGGAGACCCACACCCAGCAGCAACCAGTACCACATACCACAGTGCCGGGCGTGGTGGCTCACACCTGTAATCCCAGCACTCGGGAGGCAGAGGCAGGAGGATTGTGATGTGAGTTTGAGGCTGAGCTCAGGGCCAGCCTGAACCACAAGCGAGACCCTGTCTCCAAAAACCTTTAAAAAAAAGACTTAAGTCTTTATCTGGAAAAAGCAAAAGAACTCTTAGGTTTGTTCTGAGGAATCAAAATTAGCAATTGTATATGAAGTGTTCAGTCTAGTGTCCAACAGACAGAACTCAAAGCACTATGTTACTTTTGCTAATAATAAATAACTTTTAGGCCAAAATACATGTGGTACATAGTGAAAGAGACAGATTCAATCCATCCATTCACTGAATACACATTTGTAGAGTACTAGATAATGAAGATATTCAAACCAGATAGATAAACTTAAGTTGCAAAAAAGATACAAAATCTCCAACCAGTTCTGTCAAGGAGCCATTTAACACCTGCAACAGCTTGTAGGCTGAAATAAAGGTGGGGAAATTATAGATGCAATGATTGGACACAAGTGAGAACAAGAGATGAGTCTTCAGGGAGAATTAACATTCTTGATGATAAGTCGGTTAATGGAGAGAAAAAACAGAGAGAGTCCCAGAGATGGGCTTAGATGGCTAAGCACCCTGAGGCCCAGCGGCGGTGTCCACCCAGACTTCCATGGGACAGAGCTTGGTGATGGTTTGAAGCTCAGGAATAAACTCGAGGGTGAGACTGAACCCTCGGACAACAACAACTTATTCTTAGCCTTGGCTCAAACTGCACCCACTGGCACATCTCCCATGACCTAAGGTACCTCTGTGCAAACCGTAGTAACCACCCACCAAACAGAGAAACCTGGAACTCAGGCCAAATCCAGTTATCAGCATCTCAGTACAAGAGGGAGTTCCACAAAAGCCACCATGAGCGACAAAGGGCACGTGGGCCCCTCCCACAGCCAGAATTGTGAGATGCATCTGTGTGTTCCACTTTGCCCCCAGCTCCCCCAGGAGAAAAGCAGAGGGTAAAAAAGGGGGAAATGAGTAAGCAAAAAACAAACCAACTATTTTCTGTTCCTTAAAAAGTTTCTCAGTAGAAAGAGTATTCTAGGGTTGTATGTGATTGTTTTTTAGGTCTCTTCAGTTAATACCTGTTTTTCCTGGAGAAACAGAATTTTAGAAAAAAATGGTAGATAAGGGATGGGCTAAGGTAGTCATGTGTGTGGCTACGGTCATGTGGCTGCGGTCATGTATGTGGTTGCAGTCATGTATGTGACTGTGGTCATGTGTGTGACTGTGGCCATGTGTGTGGCTGCAGTCCTGTGTGGCTGCGGTCATGTGTGTGGCTGCAGTCATGTGGTGGCTGCGTCATGTGTGTGGTTGCAGTCATGTGTGTGACTATGATCATGTGTGTGACTGTGGTCCTGTGTGTGGCTGCAGTCATGTGTGGCTGCGGTCATGTGTGTGGCTGCAGTCATGTGGTGGCTGCAGTCATGTGTGTGGCTGCAGTCATGTGTAGCTGCAGTCATGTGGTGGCTGTGGTCATGTGTGCAGCTGCAGTCATGTGGTGGCTGCGGTCATGTGTGTCGCTGTGGTCGTGTGAGTGACTATGGTCATATGTGTAGCTGCAGTCATGTGTGGCTGTAGTCATGTGTTCAGCTGCAGTCATGTGTGTGACTGCAGTTGTTCTGTCCCCACAGAGTGATGCCAATGGCCATCCAGTTCTCTGTCCTGATCATGCTGCACTCGGGCCTGGTTCTCGTCACCACCGCGGAGGACTATAAGTGCCTGCCACTCGTCCTCCGCAAGACTTGCTGTTGGATCAATGAGACCTACTTGGCCCGGAACGTCATCATCTTTGCATCTATCTTGATCAATTTCCTGGGTGCCGTCCTCAATATTGTAAGCACCCCAAGCCCCACCCCACCCTCACACTCTGGTGTCTAGTGCAACACCACAAGTAAGAGATTGTGGAACTCACAGCTTCTTGCTCTACCCTCCATGGTACCAGGTACTCTGGGGCCCACCCCGGCTTAGGAACGACAACCAGAATGTGGCTACGATCAGACCTTTTCTGCTGGAAAATTGTCTTTTTCCCAGAAATGGAGGTTACTCATCCCAAAGGAACTCCAGCTCCACCTCCATGCCCGTGTTGCCAATGACCACTCAAATGTGACCGTAAATAAAAATTACTATCTGTTTATTAAGTATCCACCCCTACTCACTATGTGCCATGCACTAAAGGAGGAGCTTCATGTTTTTTGTATTTAATCCTCACATATACCTTGTGAGGTAAGTCTTCTTATCCCCACTTTACGGCTGAGGAAACTGAGGCTCAGAGACATGAAATAACTTGCGCATAAGGTCTGTCTGACTCCATGACCCATGCTCATCCTAATACACTAAACTGTGTCTCTGCGGGTGGGAGTGGAGCAGGGGAATGGGATTTAAACAGCTGCCCTTTATTGAGCACCTACTATATGCACCAGGTAGGTACTGTTGGCCCCACAGGGTGGATGAGAAAACTGCATTTCAGGAAGGCTGTGTGCCTCATCAAGGCTTTCTAAGTGTACTTCATGTGACATAGGACTTTTTCAGATGAAATTCCAACTGCCATGACACTGTTGCTTTTTAATTTGATGGTCCACATTGTAATGGCTCCGCTTTCTCTCTGGAATCATACTGTGGTAGTGATAGTTACTCTCTGCACATACACAAATAATTTGTCATCTGCAGATCAGTCAGCTGCATCTTAGTGGTGACTTGCCCAATTCCGCTCTTAAACTTGGCTCGCTGAAACTGCCTAGTTGAGGTATCATCTTGTGGCTGAAACTGTCAGTGTGCCCTGCAAGCCACAAGAAAAGGTCCCCAAATGTCCAGGAACCCAAAGTGTAGGTCCCCTTGCTGTTGGCCTATGACTGCCTTAAACTCGCTGCTTAAATTGACTAATGAATACTTGCCTCAAGCTTTGCAGTTGTCCTTACAGTGAAGGACTTAGTGATGTAAAGAAAAAGAAAGTTATCATTAGAAACTCGTCGCCTAATGGATATTTCACAGGCTATGAGAATTGAGATGGAAGGAGGTGGGACAATCACGCTCTGTGGAGTGGTAGCGAAGATTTCAAATCCAGATGACAAAGCATGTATTTCTGGGATGCAAGCTTTGGGAAGAAGCTTGATGACTTCAGTCAGGTCCCTATGCCACGACTGTGTAGGAAGATCAGAGACTTTGGAGTCAGATAGACCTGCATTTCCAATCTCAGCTCCAACAGGAACTGGCTGTGTGAGCCTGGACAAGTTACTTTACTTCTCAGAGTTTCATATTTTTCAGTTGTAAAATGGGGATTAAAAATAGTAGCTACATCACAAGGTGATTGTGAGGTTTTTTGTAGTGTCTGGCACCAAGGAGGCATTTAGCCCATGATAGTTGTTTGTTTCTAGGTGCCAAAACGTCTCCACTAGCAACATCGTCCTAGAAAATTCAACCCTGAGTCTTCTGGAAACTAACCCTTCAGATCCTTCAGATCCTCCCAGCTGGTGACCTAGAACAAGCTATACACTTCTCCCAGACCTCTTCTCCTACATCCAACTATCTTCTGAGCCCCAACAACACACTCTATTGTCACACAGCACCCTTAACCTGGCTCCATGATTGGCTTGCAGAAGATTTTTTCTGAGCCAGTAGTTGTTTTTTAAATAAAAGAAGCAACCAAGCTGGCACTTCCATTGGGAAATCAAGCCCCACCCCAGGCTTCTGCTGAAGCAGCAGCTGATTGTACATCACTCCATTTCCAGCGCCCACACTGACTTTGTTGTTCCTGTGTCTTTTTGTTTTTTGTTGTTGTTCTTTCTTTTTTTTAATCCGCAGCTGTGGTGTGATTTTGACAAGTCGATACCCTTGAAGAACCTGACTTTCAATTCCTCAGCTGTGTTTACAGATATCTGCTCCTACCCAGAGGTATTTATTTACAAGCTCCCTTTGGTGAGAGTTGGACATAGATACTCCACCAGCTCCAAATAAAGAGGACTAGCTACAGAATTTTAGAAAGTACTCCAGGGGCACGTTTTCCTTCTTCCTTCCTTTGTTTGACCTCCTCTTTCCCTCTTTCCCCTCTTTTCTGCCATTGCTTCTCCCGTACATCTGCCTTCCCTCTCCCCTTTCTTTCACTCCTCTGCCCTATCTACTCTTTCACCATTTTATCTGCCTTCTCCCTCCTCCTCCTTTTCTGCTTTCTTCATTGTTTCTGCTGTCCATTTTACTTTTTCCCTTATCTTTTCTTCCTCTATTCATTTATCTTTAGGTCATCTATACAGTCTTGCAGTGGCGTGTGCCATGATGTCCATATGCAGACAGAACTTGCTGCATTGAAAAAAGGAGGGGAGAAAGGAGAAAGGTGAAAGGAGGAAAATGGAAGGGAGCATGAAAAGGAAGCCACAAAGGCAGAAAATCACAGATAAGATTTGGCCAGAGTGGTAGAGAGAGCACCTGGAGCCTCATCAGTCAAGAGTCAGCCCAGCAGAACATCTGCCCTCACAGTGCCGTCAGATCCCCTGGCTACAGAGACTCTGATCTACCCCTGGACTTGGGGTCAGTCTAAGGCTTCTGAGCCTGGACCCAGGCTGCCATATGTTGTAGAAATTCTGAGTCTAGAAGAATATCTTGGTGTTCCCAGCAGACCCTATGCAGCTATATGCCCTGAGGACAGTAGGTAGACTTGTTCACGAAGCCTACCACACTCTCCTTCAGGTGTGCAAGAGAAGAAAGACCCTGAGGTCACTTCTGGGTCTGAGGACTGGTCTGAGGAGCTTTCTGAGTAGGACAACCAGCCCTGCCCCCTCTACCTGTGTTTATAACAATTGCTTAACATGCAGAGTGCTATTCAGCCCTCCAGCCAGATGGGGAAGAGACTGCTACTAACTTCATATCACAAATGCTCACAAACGCTGTAACTAGAGCTCAGAAAGTAACTTGCTGGATGCATAGCAGCACTCCTGCTTGATTTCCTTTTCCCCTGCTTCTTTCCATTCTTCTTTCTGTTCTTCCTTCCTTCTCTTTTTAAATCAGATGTCATGACCTGATACTGTAATTCAAACCTCATCTGCTCTACTCTTGATCTCAGCCCCTAGGAACTAGGAACTAGAGCTGAGGAACTAGGCTCTTCCTAGGGACGTGCCTGGCAGGACAGGGGCAGGCCCATATGCCCTGGGACTTCCTCTCCATTTAGTGGACCATGTGAGCTGTGAGCTCTGTAGGAACTTCTTGGTTTGGAGGACTTGGGGAGCATCCCAACCTCAGGTGACATGGAATAGGCCAAGCTTGGATAATTGGAGCCAGAAAGAGCTGGAATCCCCTCCCATGGAGCCAGGTCTTACTGTTTCTGAACTTAAGTTTCCTTATTCATAAAATGAGAAAATGAATATCTCCTTCCTTGGCTGATGTGGATCTAAGTACAATGTTCTCATGATGCCTGCCTAGAGGAAGTGTAAATGCTTTGTACCTAACATGACATCTGACAGGAAGCAGGTGTCCATCACCTGTCGGTCTGTGCCTACATCTCCTAAAAGGAGTAAGTCAATAAATTCATATAAATTATTTAGGACCACAACTGGCATAAAGTACCTATCCCTTAAACCATAGTTAATGAATCATTAGCCATGATTTATTTTGTCTCTAGTAAAATGATTTTGAACACATGTGGTAGAATACATGTTACTGATAAACATAACTGCAACACTGTGCTAACCTACCTGAAACAGCATGGAATATTCAAAAATAGAGATGACACTAAAGTGAGATTAAAATATATATGAATCAGAGTTTTACTCTTTTCTTCTGTATGTAATCAAAGGGTCTTCCTAAACAGGAATCAGCACACTGTGGTCACAGGCCAAATTTCTTGTCACCACCGAAGAATGTTCCCCCTTTCCACCCTCCCTCCCCCAACATATATATCAGAGCAGTCTGCCACAGTTGGAGGAACTAACCACCCAGACATCTGAAAAGCTTGATCCAACTGCCAGTTCCTCCCAAGTGTGCATCCCCGAGTCAGTTATTCCATCTCTCTGAGCCTAGGTTTCTTGCATATGTACCTGATGTTTCCTCTTCAACCCAGGGGAAGTCCTCTCAAAAACACACTGTCAAACTTGGTGGTGTGGAATAAATGGGACGCTCGTACAATGTTTGATTCCAAGTGAAATCCGGTTACAAATCACAGGCTTGTCACTTACTGAAAAAGAGTGAAGTTTCAGGAAATGAGTGAAAAAAAGTCATACTCCAACTATGATTTTACAAGCAGTCTAAGGAAAGGGAAAGACAGTGGTTCATAAAATACATGCAAATTTCAGGCCAAAACCCAGAGTGTTGTCATGTCTAACACCTAGAAGTGCTTGTCAATAGGTTCCCTGGGAAGACCCTTATTTTGGGATCAAGCACCTTTATTACAGACTCACCCACCTGAGTGGACTGCTTGCTATGTCTGGCACAGTCAGAGCTGCTGTGGTTGTGAGGTGGCCAGTTCTCCCACAGACGTGAGCATCTGTGTCCACTTCCTGCCATCCCTCTGTGCCCGCTTACTCAGGCCCAGCCAGCCTTGGGCAGGACAGCCCCCTTAGATCCCTCTCCTCCCTGCATCTCATACAGCCCTAGAGTATCATCTCAGTACACACACCTTGTCCTGTCAGCTACTCCATTATTCTCATCGCCTCTAACTTACAAATTCCTTTACGGAAAGAGAATAATATTGTATAGCTACTCAAAATTACCCATAGGCCTACCACAGGGCAAAGCCTGCAGTGTGTTTAACAATGTCTAAAGAGAAAGATGGTGTCCTTCTAACAGGGCGAGATCCACCTTCCCACATGAGACAACTTAAAACAAACATAATATGTGAAGCAATAGTTTTTTTGTTTTGTTTTGTCTTATTTTCCTTTTTTTGTGACAGGGCCTTGCTTTGTAGTTCAGGCTGACCCTGAACTCACTATGTACCATGAGTTAGCCACAAATTCATGACAGTCCTCCTGCTTCGGCTTCCCAAGTGCCAGGATGACAGGTGTGAGCCACCGTACCCGGCTAGGAAGCAGTAGTTTGCAAGGAAATGGACATCAGACGATGTGGAGAGTATCTCACTTACTTTCTTCTTTGCTGAGACACAGCACCCCACACAAGCAATGGCCAATCTTTCAGAGACGAGATGCCCAAACTGCAGTCCAAAAGACATTTATTTATCAAAAGTGTCAACACTGCAATTAAACCCTAATGTCCGTGCCCGGCTGCTGGATCCATGCTAGAGGGCATACCAACAGAGAGGGTACTGCGTGCCCACTGTGGCACTTGTGCCACAGGTTCACCAACACCACCCTACACTCACAACTTAATAGATGAAAAGTTTGATTTGTCTCAGTGTGTAGAGCTTTCAGTCCAGTGCTAGATGGCTGCATGGCAGGACAGCATGGCAGAGGGGCAGGCCAAGGAGGAATGCTTATGGAATGGCAGTCAGGGAGAAGAAAGTGAGAGAATAAAGAAGTAGAGAGATCCTTGCAGGCCACTCCCTGAGTGATCCACCTCCTCTGATCAGGCCATGAGCAGATACGTTATGCCAAGTATCTCCCAACATCGCTTTAGCTATAAACCTATCAGTGGACTAGTCCCCATGTTCTGACCACCTGAGGGTGCAGGAGGCTTTAGGGGAACATCTACACTCAAACACTACAGATTATGACTAATGAAAGGCAGGAAGCAGGTGAAGTGAGCCTTGTGGTTGCCTGAGCTTTGTTATCATCTTAGGAGCATTTAGACTGCTGCTCAGGGAGGTGCTCTGGGCCAGTGACACTCTCATTCCCTGAACCTGTCAGCCCTGTCCTCCACCTGTGCACATTGCACCATGCTGCACACATCGACAGATGCAGCACTGAGGCTGTGTGTGAGCTGATCGATAGGTTTGGGTCCATGCTTTGGACCACACTGAGTTTTAAAGTGTTGCACTCAGTTCTTTCCTTCTGCGTGTGGGTTTATAGGATCATGGGGTTTGGGCAGGAACCAAATGGGCAGAGTCCTGTCTGGGGATGTGACTTTGGTGGGTAGAGGCTCAATTCTTTTCAGTTGTCATTGTGGAAAATTCCTCTTCTTGTAAGAACAGTGCAGTGCACATGTTGCCAAGGTGATGATGCTTGTGTGTGGCAGTGTCCTGACAGCAGCGTGGTGCCCTCGGCCTGGTGCAGTATTTTGGGACATAACAGATCCTCAGTTAATGATCGGAGATGAGCAAATAGGCCTCTTAGTGTGCAAAGTGCTTATTTTGTTTTTGAAAATGAGATATTATTCCCCTTAGCACCTTGTCATGGTACTGGATTCTGATTTTTGCAGACTTAGAAAGAAGTATTTTATTTATGATTTCCCAAATTAGTCTAGAGTGGAAAGCCTTGAGGATTGAGAAGCACAGAAGTGCTATATATGTCCCTCTCTCTTCAGGAAAACAAGAATAAGGAGAGAGTCCAACCTTGGGACATTTCAAGAATTAAGTAAAATGGAGTGCATATGGTCTTTCACAGAGTACATGGCACAGACTAGGGACCCAGGAAATGATCGGTCATGACTGTGACATCTACTCCCCACCCTGACTCAAGGTTACTCCCCAGTTGGCCACGCACTACTCTTAGAGCTCAGTGACAAGAATCTGGTCCCTGAACACCAACCACATCATCGTCCACTCCCAACTCCTGTCCACACAGTAATGCCCTCTCCTCTTTCCCCTCACTTGGTTACCAAAGTGCCACAGCGCACTGCAGCATCCAGTGTTTTCAACACTCTAAAGGATGCATTATTTTCAAGTCCCTTCCCCTCTTTCCTGATGCAGAAATAATGCACATATTGTTTCTGTACCACAGATTAAGTGCCCCTAGTTTCTCGTACAATTTTTGGTATTATCATATCACACTTCATTGTTGGAAGATGTAGGAAGAAGCAGAGAACCTCATCACTATATAGCAGGGGTGGTGAACCTATGGCACGAGTGCCACAGCCAGCTGATTGTTATCATTGAAAGCTCTGAAAGGTTCACCATCACTGCTAGCAATGACACCGTGATCTCAGGAAGCCAGAGACCCCATACAAAGCAGGGCAGTAGACAACTTCCTTAGTTGAGATTTCATGTGAAAATAAGATGAGAGAATCTTACAAAAGGAAGTAACCTACCCAAAATGTATGCTCTATCTGTGCATATATTTTGCATTTTCAGTATATCATATAAGCACTTTGTATCCTGCTATCCAATTTATTTCAAAAACTTTTTATATTGCCACATTAATGCTCTCATGAATACCCTTGTACATAAAATTTTTATTCTTTAGGATAAATGTTTTTTCATGGCTACCTTCTAGTTCTCCCCCCTCACATCCCACACAAACACTAATTAATATTCATATTTTCTTTGTGTAATGCCCCTTAAGCATAATAGTTCCTATATTTTGTCCCTGTACCTTCTGCCTTTATTTTTTTGTATTCTTTTTGGGTGATTCCTTCTACCGTCCAACCGCACAGTGATAAATGTGCCTTCACAGAGCCCATCCATCTCCTGGAGTAACATAAAAGAACAGAAATGTAAACAGTCATTGGGTACAGTAACTTCCCAAGTTATATGGCACATGCGGTTGATCGGTCCAGACCAGTCAAATAACAGGATTTTATGAAGCTTCCACGAAGTTGTAACACTCTGACAGCTTCCTGTCCTCCTCCCAATTCCTCAGCCCACCCCAGTTTCCTCTCAAGATGTACAAAGGACAGAGGTGCTCCTGATGCTGTGTGGGGCCTTTTTGTCTTTGATACCACACCGTTTCCAGCACCATTGCAAGGTTCCACTTTGCCGTGAAAGGTCAGAGCAGGCATGTAAGGACAGTGGGCAGAGATGGCAGGAACACACTGACACTGTCGAGGCACAGAAAGAGAAAGAGGTATCATTTCGTTGCACAGATACATTCTTCTCTTTACCTAGCTCATCCTCAGAAAGCTCGGTTTAAACAGGAAAAAATGTAACATTTGTTACTTTTCTACCCCCCATGTTACTAGCTGCCCTTGAAATCAGTTGTAATTCTCTAATGTAATCCAAGAAGTTAAGTCTCCTTACTTCTTGCTCCTTAGACCTTTTCAGTTGTGCTCTTCTGCTTCTTCATTTTCTTCCACGTGAAGCCTCTCCATCCCTCAAGGTCCATAAATGCCTTCCACCCTGAGAAGTGTGTGTCCCTGCCTCTGACACATAGTGTCCGGTCCACTGCTGCCAAAGCACTCTCACAGTGTCCTCCTGTTGACACGCGTGTGTCTGCTTCATTGTGGCTTCCTTTAGTGCTAGGCCATCTCTTCTTCTTCTTGGAATTTCAAAGGTCTATCACATGGCTTGATTGGAGTAGGCACAAGATAAATAGTGACTCTGTGATTTAATCTCATGCTCATGTCCCCACAAATGTGCTCCACATTTACTTCCACAACATTTGATCTAATGCAGGGTTAATTTGAACTGGCAGAACCATGCACAACGCTTTGTGGTAGTGCGTGGAACAACTAGAACTCTCTAGTCTCTATTTAAATGTAGCCTTAGCAGTTTCCCTGGATGGAGAAACTCTTAAGAATGAACTTCTTATTGCCTGGTCACTTCACATATAGCTTCTTGCAAAAGGCATCAAGATGAGTTATTTAAAATTCTTCCCCTCAGGGAAGATCTCAATGGAGGGCTGAGAAAGGCTTATCATACCCTGTCCACGAACATAACTGGATTTATTAGGAGAGGAAAAGACAGTATTAAAGGATGCACCAGACACAAGGCTCCCAAGGACAGCGACAGTGCCTCACTCATTGCTGGCACTATCTGGGCACCACCCAGGAAGAGGCCTTTGTTCTCAGCTGGGAATCAAGGCACTATTCACATTTGCTTATGTCAATCCTGGTTGTGAAGCATCATGAATGAAGCAGCATGGTTTAAGAAACATGTCTAAGTGAGGATTTGCTCTGATATTTTTAGAAATTCTTAGCCATAACTTCTATTTGTACAAAAATTTCTTTTCTATGTAACAGGAGAAAGAAGGTGACCCATTATTATGAACAGCCTGGACTATTAGGGTTTTAGAAATTATCAAGCCCAGTAATCCCACAAGTCATATTTATGCAAATGGATTATATCCATGTGACCCCTGTGTTACTTTCTAACTTTGAGATCTTAAACAATTAAAGTGCCATGAGCCTCAATTTCTTAACTCATAAAATGGAAGTTAAGCTTCCTTTCTTGAGCAATTATTTTTGACTCCTACAAGAAGAAAGGATACAGCCATTGAGAGTCAAGCTTTTCCATAAAGAAGACTTTTACTAATGTGAGTTCTGTTCATCTTCTTCCTGTTAGGTAATCATATCCCCCAGAGTGTTAGCTTAGATGATTCTGTAAGGGGAGGGGGCTGAGGGGATTTCCAGAGGGCTAGAATCCAGTCTAGGAGCCTAACTGGAGGACTTCTCCAGTGTTCCAGCTCTTTAGAGAGCCAGCTTTTGCGATTTGAACTGTGCTTTGGTTGTTGGGTGATAGATATCATGCTCTTCTCTGTAGTACAACAGGATTCAGAAGCATCTTTTTTCAGAGATATCCAGAATGGCTTCCCAGAGCAAAGGACACTTGAGTTGACATTTTTCAGGGAAGTAAGGCTGAGTACATGCATAACAGCTGAGTAACAGGCCCGATGGTGAGGGAGAAAGAGCTGAATGAATGGAATCCTGATATACCTTCACGAAGAAAAGTAGTGTGACAAAGTGGAGAGCAGTGAAAAGATTTCAAGGTGTGAGGTGAAAATAACAGTGTGCTTTGGGTAGAGGTTGGGACTTCCGAGAAGGCAAAGCTAACAGAAAGCTATCCCAAAGCTGAGGATATACTCAGCTTCAGTCCCTGAGGATCAAAACAGTAGATATAGAAGGATAAAGCTGAATGGAGGCCACACACTTGCCTATTAGAGAAGTCGAGCTTACAGACAGGATGAGTTGACTGTACAGTGTAGGGAAGCAGAGCAAAACAAAAACGAATTTTCTAGTTTCCAGGACAATGAGAATGGTGGTGTCATTGACAAAAACAGGAAGCAGAGGTTTAGGGTAAGAAAATAAAAGTGCAGTTTGGGATCCCACTGAATTCCGGAGGCCGAGTCCTCTGAGTGGAAATGCTCAGCAAACATCTGGGCAAGGAGGCCGGCGGGCATCCCTGACCAGGAGA
The DNA here is from genome assembly GCA_004026965.1 of Petromus typicus. Classification (NCBI taxonomy): domain Eukaryota; kingdom Metazoa; phylum Chordata; class Mammalia; order Rodentia; family Petromuridae; genus Petromus; species Petromus typicus. The sequence goes on along the minus strand of PVIR01026831.1, from coordinate 11,182 downwards.
TGGGGCCTCTGACATCCGGGGAATCTGACCATGCCCCTTCCCTGTTGCAGTACTTCGTCTTCACCGGGGTGCTGGCCATGGTGACCTGCGCAGTTTTCCTGCGGCTGAACTCCGTCCTGAAGCTGGCTGTGCTCCTGATTATGATCGCCATCTACGCTCTGCTGACCGAGACTATCTACGCAGGTCTCTTTCTACGTTATGACAACCTAAACCACAGCGGAGAGTAAGTGCCCACCCCGTGTGCCCCCAAAGTCTTCCCCTTTCAGTAGGAAGTGGGATCACTAGGGAACAGGTGGAGAGGATAGCTGAAATTCTAGGACTTATCTGACATTGACTTATGCCTCAACCCAGGCATTTCGAGCTTTTAAGTCTAGGCAAAATCCCTGCTTTTCAGTTGTACCATGTAGATCAGAATTGCCCAGCGTGTGGGCCATGGACAGAACCAGCCCATGCCCTGTTAGGAGCAGGGGCTAAGCAGCAGACAGTGAGCAGCAGGCCAGTAGCAAGAGCTTCGGATGTATTCCCAGCTTCTCCTCCACTAATGTTATCAGCTGAGCTCCAGGCTTCTGCCGGATTAGCAACAATATTAGATTCTCTTAGAAGGACAAAGCCTTCCGTGCACCTGACAGGGGGTGGACCTACATTCATGCTTCCTATGAGACTCTTACCCAAAAACTGGCCCTTTCTCCTACTGTGGAAAAACTGTCTACCACAAGTCTCTGGTGCCAAAAAGATTGAGGCCTACTGATACAGATAAATTATAGGTTAATTAATTACTTAAAATTTAGACTAAGTGGTAGATCAGGTCACCTCTAAACCTACGAATTTAAGATTTCTGCGCTACCAACTCTAAGACTTGCAGGATCTCATTTTAAGTTTGGCTATGGTAACATTAACGATAGCATATGGAGCGAGCATGAGTGCTTCTTGCATTGTGTTAGTTCTAAAAAGTAATGCTCAGCCTAGATTCCTTAGAGAAAAGAAACCGAGGCAAGGGGCACTTATTATGTACTAATGCAATTCCAGGGCAGAAAAAGTAAGGGAAAGGAACGTGTAAACTCACGCTGAATGACGGCTGCTGCATGAATTGTGAAGAGATTCAGAGGGTGCCTTCGAAGACCAGTCGCTCAGACAGTTGATGAGTCTCTGGCTGGGCTGTAATTCAAGGGAAAGTGACTCTGGACAGGGGAAGCAGAGGAATATGTCATCTGGCTCCCTCCCTCTCTTCTCATTGGTCACAGCTCAGTCTCTGCACACACTTCCTGATGACATTCCTTGGCCTGTTCTACAGCTACTGGGGAAACCAAACCTTGCACAGGAAGTACTGTAGTAGAAGGGAGCCAGTACTGCCTGCTGGGCTGAGTGGACTCAGATGGAGAAGCACTGCTGTCTCCTCCCTGACCTGCAGTGTCTTCTCTCAGGTCACTCCACTCCAAACCATCTGATCAACTCATATTTCTTCTTAGAACCTTCAGGAGCTTCCTATTACTTCTAAGGAGCTAAACAGTAGGCTTGCTGTGGATTTCCAACCTCTTTTTCATGTCGCTAACAGTAACGTCCTCAGTCTTATCTCCTACAACGCCACAGGTCACTGTTGTAGCCAGTCCTCCAGCCAAGGGAAACCACATGGCGCTTCCCAGCGGGGCTCTATCTAGACGCTCCTTGGCCTGCATTTTCCAAATCTCAGCCTATATTCTCAAGACTCAATAATGTCTTCTTGTGAAGCCATGTGAATAATTTTCTTATCATTGCACCTAACCTCTATGCTGTAGTCATTAATTTTCATGTCTTCCTTCTCCATTAAAGCAAGAGCTTTCAAGGATGAGGATTATTACTCGTTCGTGTTTTTAGCACCTCAGAGTATCTGGCAGTAAATGTAAAATTAGATGTTGATAGAGTGAAACGTGAATGGATGAGAGTCTGAGAGCAGGGCTAGCTCAGCTGGAATCACATATCCCCAGCGATTCGCAAGGGGCAACTTGTAGCTGGAGCCCCTACTCTTCGTCACTATTACCCATAAACCATGGGCTTCAGATTCAGTGACACACTTTGCTTTTCAACTCAAGTATTACACATCATATTAAGTGCAGTTCCATATGGCCAAGGTTTCCAGTTTAATCTGGAATATTTAATGTCCTTTAATTACATCAGAGGACTCTGCACCCCCTATTCTTGTTGGCTTCTTGAAATGTAGGTGAAATATTGGAATCTATTCATGCTCAAAGTAGAGATTAGACAACCTAGAATCAAGTTTTGGCTCAAGCAGGGGCTGCACTGTTGACTCAGGAAGGCAACAAAGGATGTTTACTAAGAGCAGCGGCCAATCGGGTTCTAGCGATGGCCGGTCTATACGTAACTGACAGTGCTAAGAGATCCCTCTCCAATCACTTCTGAAGTGGGAATGACAGCATTCATGCATTCCGCTGTGTCCAGCAAAATATCTCAGACATTTATTTTAATTCAACATGACCTACCTCACACCTATTGTCACAGTGTGATGCCTATGAAAGAAAGAAGTACAATTTCTGTCTTTTATTTCTATATCCAGGTACCCTCCACCTTTCCCCCTCTCTCACGCACAGATACCTATTGCCTCCTTCCTGACTGCTCATTCCTCTTTCCGGTATCTGAAGGCTAAACAGCCTGGGTAAAAGGCATCTCAGAGACCTCTAAGCTACAAATAGGCCATGATTATCAAAATCATCCTTTCAAGACTGGACCAATAATGTCAGGTGTTGAAGACACTTCAAACATAAAATGTGCTACCAGAGGAGACGCTTATAGGTGAGAATGAATTGGAATGATTAGGGTCAATAAAATGGATTATGATGGGTATCACAGAGGCAAATAGAAACTAGTAACTAGACTAAAAATTTAGTGAGATATTTCATATTTCATATGAAAGCTCTGAATTTAGCACCTGAGATTCTAGTTCTTATCCTGGCAGTGACCCAAAGCCATGTCACCTTGAGTAAGTGACTTCTCTCTGGGACTCAGTCTACTACCTGCAAAATAAAAAGTGCTTGAGAGATATTCTATATGTGTGCTGCACGTACTACAGAATAGAATGGTTCCAACAAATGAACATTGAGAACTATTTACATTGCACAGAATTATTTTCCTACCCCTAGTAAGAGCAATAGGAGCTCAGAAAACAGTATGAATAATATAGTCATAAATTTATAAACATATTTTTGCAAGGGAGAAAAGGAAATGACATTTAGTTGACTCCAGAATATTAATAATTGTTTTCTCTGGGTGGTAATATTAAGGATGATTTCATTTTCTTATTCATTAGTACTTTTTAGTTTCCAAATTCACTACAATTAGCATAAATACTTTTTTAATGATTTATATTCAAATTGAATGTAAATTTTATGATACATCAGATGAGATGATCTTTAAAGATTACTGTAGCCCTGAAAATTTCATTATTGTACATGTGTTTTCAATTAACAATGTCCTTTTCTGTTAGCATAGGAAGATGGAATATTACTTTATTGATTTTGTTAATACAAATAAATCACTCTGAAATGTCCTCAGTTTTAAGCCTCAGACATCCATTATCAAGCAAAGTATTACAAGGTTGTATAAATTTCACCATTTGGTGCTCTTTGAAATTTCTTCAAAGAATCATAGAAGCTACTAAAAACTCTTCCAAACTCAAATCATCATTCTTTTCTTATTTCCCAGCCTGGCTGTCTATTATGCATATCCTGTAGTCTATATTAAGGCTATTTTTATTTAAACACAAAGATTGCTCATAATTCCTTTTTACTTTTCTGTCTAAATATGGTCTAGTCGTGTCTCTGTTTTGGCCAATTACTGCTTTGAAAATTATTCAAAATGCATTTGTGTTTTCTCTTGAAAATGTGTTTCAAATGATAAATTGCTGAGTTTAAAATAGATTTTCACAATTCTAATGTAAAGGGTTTCAGAAGTGTGAGGCAGGGAAGGAATTTGAAACAGATTCATGCACTCACAAGACGCTGAATGTGGACGTTCTCATCCAAGGTGAACAAGCAGTTGTTACAGCACCACCAGCATTCACAAGAGCACACGCAAGGTCTTTGCGGGCTGAAGACAGGGCCAGGCACACTGCCACGACTGGTTCGCTCAGTCCTCGTGTCATTACTATCATTCACACATGGATGTCGGAGGCTCAGATATAAAAATGACTTGTCTGATATCAAACAGCTAATCCATCACAGAGCAGACATCAGACCCTGGGCCCACATTAATCATCCATCATTAATTAAAATTTCCTGTCTTTATTCAGCTTTCTATAGGTCCTTATGCTTTAGAGTCTAAAGAATTAAGTGGCCGGAAGGAAAGAAAAGATGATATTCGAGAGAGCCTAACCTCTCAAAATAAGCACAAGGTGAACAAATGAATGAGGGAATGAATGCACATCCCTAAAATGCAAGATAACAACACATGGGTCAGAGACTAACCACATTATTGCCACACTCCTACTGGATAGCAACAAATGACTTGAAATTCTTTCCTTCCAAAATTTCTCGGGGACTCACACATGACACATATTTACTTATAAGTAAATATATATACTTTTAAGATTTATAAATCAGATAAGAAAAATACCCATCTTGTACCTACAGAACTCATCCTTCATGTCCTTCTGATTTCTGACATTCTTTTAAATATTCCCTAAAAACCCAGACTGATTACTTTTTCTTCCCATGTATCCCATGGCAACAAGAGTATTTTCATTCCGTGGAGTCCATCATATTAGAATATCCCTATGTTTGATTTGTTCAGACCAAACTATTTTGAGGCCAGAAGCAATGTTCCTTTTTTCCACACTGTACTCCACGGTAGATGCTCAATAATTATATGCTTCTCTGGGACTATTGATAAGAAATATAATAATAAGCCTCATCCCTCATTAGCATCTTATCTCCAAGGAAAAGCAGACAGGACTAGGAAGTCACAGACTAGAACCTTGTTCTTACCCCCGAGGCTCTCATCCTCTTTGTCTCCGTATGAAACAACTCCCCTGAAGAATGCATGCTGCCACCCATTCATCCCTATCCTACCCTGGTGAGTTGTATCAGGCCTGGCACATTTGGTGTGTGTTTTAACATGAGGCTAGATAAGAAGCTAGTGCTGGCAAGATGCTCCACACCACCATTCCCCTGATCCTGAGGAGCACCAGCTGGTGCCCAGCAAGGACAGGGAAGGAAGAACAGGTGAGGTTTCCAGGACCCATCAGACGAGGCTCATGGTGCTCCAGCCCCCAGAAGCTGCTGCTCATCTGTCCTGTCCTATGGCATCCTCAGACTACATCAGAATCACTTCTGAGCGAGGGCTGACCTTGTGTGTATTTGTTGTTGGGAGGACATTAAACAAGGGAGTGACATGGTTGGGCTGTAGTGTAAAATGCATTCTAGTCACTCCATAGAAAACAGATTGTGAGGAGCAACGGGAGCAAGCTGTTGGTCATCATGCTGGCTGCTGGTGGTAGACATGGATGTGGAGAGTGTTAGGCGCAGTGGAGACATATTTCACTCACTGAGGGACAGGATTTGGCTATGGGTTGATAAAGGCTGTAATGACAACTGACTCCAACTCTGCTTTTGGATCAAGCAGCTAAGTGAAATTGTGGGAAGCATTCCCTGAAATAATACAGCACTGGGTGATACAGGAAAATCACAACATGTGGAACCACGATCTGTACTTGAATATTTCATTGTGGCTTTGTTCTTTAGCCCATGTCTTAGTCAGTTTTCTGTTACTGGGGTAAAATACCCAACATCCATAATTTAAAGGAGATGTTTCTTTTTTAGCCAAAAGTTTCATCTTGTGGTTGGCAATCTCCAAGCCACAGGCAGGATGGCAAAGGGGCACTGTAGAGGAAAGCATGTTTGACCTGTAGCAGCCAGGACGCCAAGAGAGTGAGAAAGAGCTGTGGGTAAGAATGTACCATTCCAGGTCACATCCACTGAGCCACTTCCAACCAGGTCCCACCTCCTAACAGCAAGTAAGCCACTGCTCTCCATGATGCAGTCACCTTCAAACACAGGAGGGTTTGGAGGACATTTTAGTTGCAGACCATGTCAGTGGGACACTTTGTGTCCGTCCATAAGTCATCCTTCAGTATCCAATATTATTTCCTGCAAACTATTTGCCTAGTGGGCAAAACATTCTTAGAAGACTTCATATTGGACTAAAATGGAGGCAAGGATGAACTTGGAATCAAGCAAGGGACTCTGTGGCCTTCTGAATCCCTATCATGGCCGAGGTCATGCCAGTGTCACACTTGCCACCAACCTCTTTAGCTTGGTCTCCTGAGAACACAGGGCAGCCTACATCAGTGACAGGCTAGCTTATGACCCACCGGGATTACTGAGTGTTCAAGGTTCACTCTTGATAGGATGACCCAAAGGAAAGAACACCTCTACTAAAGATCAAAGAATTTAAATAACATCAGTAACAGCTGTCCTCCACTTCACAGAACTGATACAGGGATTAAAAATGATTAATATAAGAATTGAGGGCCAGGGATATAGCTGAGTGGTTCCGGCGCCTGTCCTGCAAGCGCAAGGGCCCGGGTTTGATCCCCAGTAACCACATAACAATACTGGACGTGGAGATTCACCCCAGCAGCAATCAGTACCACATTCCACAGTGCCGGGCGTGGTGGCTCACGCCTGTAATCCCAGCACTCGGGAGGCAGAGGCAGGAGGATTGCTGTGATGTGAGTTGGAGGCTGAGCTCAGGGCCAGCCTGAACCACAAAAAAGTGAGACCCTGTCTCAAAAAAAAAAAAAAAAATTGAAAGTGTCCAAATCGTAGAATTAATGTAGGAATCTAAACATGAAAGCATTTATAATAAAGATTACCACATGGTAAGTGCAGCATCCTGGTCTCTCAGATAGGATAATAGCTACAATCGAAGGGTGCAAGAGGATTGTTGTCTTCACATGGGTTTGGGGATGAAAAAGTAAGAAAGCATCTAGAAATCTTGAAAAAACTGTTCTTCAAGTAGAAAATACTGTTAACGTGAGCACATTGCTCAGACCCTAGCGTCTCCACCACATAGGTCCTGAATGATCTCGCACACTTGGAGGTTACCTTGTTTCTGAATTAGCACGCGTGTGTAGCCCCAGAGTCTCCTGTCATGTAGAGTTGCTCGGAACACTTGCTTCTTCTTATTCTAGTCCTTCCTGAGCCTCAGTCTCCTCTTTCATAACCATGCCACCATTTGCCTTTCTTCTTCCCACAGAGATTTCCTGGGGACAAAGGAAGCATCTCTCCTGCTGATGGCCATGTTCCTCCTGGCTGTGTTCTACCACGGACAGCAGGTAATAGGACATGTTCCAGCTACACATGGCCCAGTGGCACTTCCTGTTATTCTAAAACTGCCTGCGGTGTCTCCTCTGGGGTCTAAAGAAAATAACTATTAACTGCTTGCATCAAGTCATGATTCTTAATGAATGAATTCCTAACAAAGACTATCTAGTATATGTGTGTGTGGTGCTGCATGCTTATAATCTCAGCACTCAGGAGGCTGAGGCAGAAGGATCATAAACTCAGGGCCAGCCTAGGCTACATAGCAAGACCGTGACTCAAGAAACAAAACCAAACTCAAGAAAGAAAAAAGAGAAAGAGAGAAACTAAAACTTGGGTAAAAATGTCCCTAAGAAGATGAATGCTGTTGAGGTAAACACTTGTGTTTGAGAATCAGCTGCACCAGAGTCCATTCAAGCTCTCTCAGCTTGTGAGGCCTTAAACAAGTTATTTATCTCCCGAGTCTCAGTTTTCTCAAAGGTGAAGTGGTCATAGAAATATTGGGTGGCTTAGAGGAGTCATTTGAGGTGATTGTGCAGAGCATTTTGTGTGCTGCCTTGCATGTGTACAGAAGACATTCAGGATGCATTTGTCCTGATGAGAGTGCCTATCATTTTGATTCTATTCTCTCCGAGCCCATTCATTACTGGGATTCAGAATGGGACACAACTGTACAAACCTCTATTCCTAGCACAGCCTTCTGGAAGAAACTGGACCCTAAATAATGCAAAGGTGTTATGTACGGAACACTCTTGTCTATAAACAGTCATCTCCCAAGAGAGTTTCACTCTGGCCACAGGCCAGGCTCCGCCAGTCTCACTTCTCTGCTCTGGATTCCAGCTCTGGATTCCCGCTGCCTTTGGCCCATGTGTTCTTCAAAATGAGTAAGAAGCAAAGGACAGCAAATCAAAATGATTGCCAGAGCAGAAACAGAAACAGTGCTGGGAAATCACCATGGAAACGCAGAGGTAGCCAACCCTAGGAAACCAGGAAGAAGAGGTCAGAACTTTCAAGAATTCAGAGACATATGCATGAAGTTATGCGCAATAAAGGGGATGGTAAAGTACAGACCAAAAACAATATAACGTAAAATCTTGGCCAGTGAAAGAGATGGGAAAGAGTTAACTAAAGTCTCACTATGTGCCCACTACTCTCCCTCAACAACTTCATTAGTCTTGACGACCACCTGGACTGGGAGCTGTTATCATCCCCATTTTACAGATGAAAAGGGCGCCTACTCAGTTCAACCCATGAGTGGTAGAACTAGAATTCAAATTCAGATCTGCCTCCAAAACCTGTCTTTCCCCTTCACCAGACTAGAGCTTGCATTTCCTCTTCTATAAACTGGATACAGTTAACTGATTTTTTATAGGTTTGTTATAATGTATTAGAATATAATTGTAAATACTTAGAGCAGAGGCTTGCCTGTGTAATAATGCTCAGGTTGGGCTGGGGATATAGCTCAGTGGTTCTGGCGCCTGTCTTGCAAGCGCAAGGGCCTAGGTTCGATCCCCGGTAACCACATACCCATACTGGGTGTGGAGACTCACGCCCAGCAGCAACCAGTACCACATACCACAGTGCCGGGCATGGTGGCTCACACCTGTAATCCCAGCACTCGGGAGGCAGAGGCAGGAGGATTGCTGTGATGTGCGTTGGAGGCTGAGCTCAGGGCCAGCCTGAACCACAAAGTGAGACCCTGTCTCAAAAAGACCTTAATAATAATAATAATAATAATGCTCAGGTTTGTTTTTTTTTTAGCAGCTTTTAATGTTTTACTTCAAAAGCGAGTTGATAATACAAACAGGGAAGGCAAGATCATCCACCTTGTGCCAAAACAGGAGCAGGATTCACAGCTCTGAGATTACAAAGCCAACAAAAGCCAAACAGAACCAGAATCCAAACGCTCTGAGTTCTGGTTGGATCCCTTCTCTGACTCCCTGTACTACAGTCTACAAGTTTTCTGCGGGGTTGCGTCACTTCCGGGGTCCTCTCTAGAGCAGTCAGCAGCCCTGTTCTTCCTGGCTCAGGCCGCCCCCTCCTAGCCTTGCTCCCCGCTGCCGTCGGTTTCCCTGTGTGACTCAGAGGCTCTCTCTTTTTCAGAAAGGCTGAATAATGCCCATTGATGCTCGGTACGCAAGAGCTTCCGGTGGGAGAGTGTGTAATTTTACATCTTCAGGGTGACGTAGGCAGTTATGTAACTGAATAAGTGGAAGCTTTCATTCTGCACATATGTGAAAACGCTATGCCAAATACTTCCCCCTCCTCTGAGGCAGGTGAACACCCTAAACGTTGGACAGGAAGGACAGTCGGACGCTCCCATCTCCTGCCTGACTCATGCGCAACCCTGCAGACTCGGACTTTGGCTGCCCAACTTCATTCGTAGCAAAAGAAGCTACATCGGTGCATCTTCTGGATCTCATGGACACAAGCTCTAGACTTGGGGGTTTAGAAGAAAAGACTCAAACCTCAAGCCCAGGTCTATTTCTTGTGTCTCAGCAATGATGCTTTGAGAATAAGTGAAATTGAGATAGACTCCTGGAGCTCCTATCATTTACCTGAAAAGAGAAAATAATATTTATCTGCCCAAGCTGAAGAAGATCTGAAAAAGTCCATGTGACTTTTTCACAAAAGTCCATGTGACATCACAAAGATGTCACAGCTTAAAATCAAAATGCCCTGGTTCCTAGCCAGCCTCCCTTCCCAAGACCTTAGGAAGCTCTCTTCATTTCACGGTGTCTAATCCCTCACCGGTGAAGTGGAGATTTACAGAGCGCCTACCTTGCTGAGTTGTGGTCGGCATGAATGAGGCTGAACACATCTGAAATCGTCCTGGTGGTGGGACAGGCTCAGGCAGCTTTGGCTATCCTTATGGAAAAAGCCCAAAGGGAAGCACAGGAACAATAGGTATGATAGCAGGTTTGTCAAAAGGACAGTTCCTCCACGGCTTGTTAAAATCAGGAAGAAGATTGCACTCTAACTCAACTGATACACTGAAAAACACTGGAGTGTTTTGAAACTTTACTTTGAAAATACCAGTGCCATAGCTTTGGTATATTGTGCTTTTCTCTCCAGGTCTGCACCTTGTGTTGAAGGGACCGCTTTCTTTTTGCTGACTTCCAGGCACCACTCAGGTGCGTGTAAGTCAAAGCCAGAGACTGAGCTTGCCTCATCTTTCCAGGCCTAGCAGCCAACATATAGTATGTTCAATAGATCCATAGTGAACTGAAGAGGAAACCTTCCTTTGTGGAGATTAATAGTGGAATAAAAAATGCAAATATCACCACCTGTAATATGATTGTTGTAGAGTTTTAACTTTTTGTAATTAAATAAAACTAAATACCCTTAAAGTATTTCCCTCTAGGAGTGCACCATCAAAGTACTTTTTATAAATGTTTTTGACACGGCCAGGCGTGGTGGCACACACCTGTAATCCCAGCGCTCAGAAAGCAGAGGCAGGAGGCTTGCCACGAGTTCGAGGTTAGCCTGAGCTACATCGTGAACAACAAAAAATAAAACACAGACACGCGAGTCTTGTGGTGCATACCTTTCCTCTCTGCTTAGGGATGCTCATTTGTTTTACCTTCGCAGTTTTTTCACACTTCTGTTTTAATTGTTATACAGATTGATGGCTTCTGTCTCAGCCAATTCATACATGCACTTTGATCATTCTCCCCCATCTCCACTCCCTGTGTCACATATGCAACGTTCAATGTGCATCATCTACTGATATTCATCCCCTATTGCCTTCACTTATACCCTGTTCTTTTCTATTTTTATAGATAATTTTTAGATTTATTTAGTTTTCTAATTAAGTGAAAATTTGACCCATTTCTCATTTCAGCATCTCCCCTTTCCCTTTTTTTAATTTT